>JAKWIY010000104.1:0-45635 GCA_027704805.1 Solanum corneliomulleri | reverse complement strand
ATCATAAATCAACTATAATACTCAACATGTAGCACAACAGTACTATAATCATCAATAAGTAGCACCAAGTTCATCCTTGAGGACACAAGCCTCAATACCATACTCATTTGGGAATTAGGTTCATTAAATTGAGTATATTTATCATCTCTCAAGATTCATTATCTTTATTCCTCTTGTGTCGGTACGTGACACTCCGATCCCCTACTACTATGTGTCGGTACATGACACTCTGATCCCTTACTTCTATTTGTCGGAACGTGACACTCCGATCCCCTAATTCTACGTGTCGGTTCTTGACACCCTATCCCCTAATACTATGTGTCGGAACGTGACACTCCGATCCCCTAATTCTACGTGTCGGTTTGTGACACCCGATCCCCAAATACTATGTGTCGGAACGTGACACTCCGATCCCCTAATTCTACGTGTTCGGTTCGTGACACCCGATCCCTTAATACTATATGTCGGAACGTGACACTCCGATCCCCTAAATCTACGTGTCGGTTCGTGACACCCGATCCCCTAATATTATGTGTCGGAACGTGACACTGCGATCTACTAATCTCATTCTATCAATTCATCAAGCCTTCTCTTATACCAAGGCATCATCAATATCATCACTTTAGTTCATCAAGCCTTCTTTTATACCAAGGCATCATCATTAACAAAGTAGATTAGGGGGTTTTTCAAGATTTAGGATTCAATAGCTTCATCATGCTTATTTTATCACAATTTCATAATCACAATCATACAAGCATACAATTAAGCATATAGAAGGGTTTACAATACTATCAATACATATCATCCGCTATTAAGAGTTTACTACGAATAGCTTAAACCATAACCTACCTCCACCGAAGATTTCGTGATCAAGCAAGCAAATTCCCAAGGCTTTGTTTCCTCTTCTCGTTCGATCCTCTCTCCCTCTCTTGTTCTTTCGATTTTTCTTATTCAAACCCTCTTTCTTTTACCCTAATTAGTATATAATTAAGTATAAAAGATGGCAATAGTAACCCACTGATTAACTCAAAGTTACCTCTTTTATCCCCCAAGAAACTGAGTTATTAATGTTAACCCACGAAATTTATAATTATAGCAGGAATAGTCCAAAATGCCCCTTTAAAACTTAACCAGAAATCCGACCCAGACTGGGATTACGCAACCTGTGACGGCCCGTCGTGCCTGCGACGGTCCGTCCTGCAGGTCGTCGCAACGTTCAGAGACTCAATTTCCACCAAAGAGTCTGTGACGGTCCGTCACGCCTGTGACGGTCCGTCCTGCCATTCCGTCACGAAGTTCAGAGAGTCGATTTCAGCACCCAATTTTCTAATTTCTAAGTGTTATGAAACGAGACCCCCTCGACGGTCCGTCGTGCCCATGACGGTCCATCGTGGGGTCCATCGTATCAACCTGTTTTTCCAGAAATAAAATCTTCTACTCAAAACGACTAAACAGGTCGTTACAGTACCCCCTCAACCTATGCTCGAAATCTCAGAGACACACATATACTATATTAAGGTCCTGTTACCCCCCTGAACTTATCTTATTAATAATTTATTACCCCTTTTCGACCTACGTTGCACTATCTTGTGGGCCCAACGATGGTTGACTTTTTTTTCAAACTAGTGCCACGTAGGCTAAAAAGGGGTTGAAAATTACTTATAAAATAAGTTCAGGGGGGGTAATAGGACATTAGTATAGTATAAGTGTGTCTCTGGAATTTCGGGCATAGGTTGAGGGGGTACTTGTGCATTATCCCAGAAAGAAATTGAAAAGACATGCTATTTAAGTGAGAATATCAATAGATGGAGGTTTTTTTGTTAACTCATTATATATAATTACAATAATAAATATGCTTGAATTTTTTTAATTAATAAACAAATTATTTTATGAAAAGAAAGAAGAAAAAATATCAAAAAAGAGAGAAAAAAGAAAAAAAAAGGAATGGAGGCCATAGAGAGGTGCCACATCACCTCCTCTATGGTCCTCATATATATATATATATATATATATATATATATATATAGAGATTTGTATTCAAACTATTGTTATGTATGCTTTTAATATTTGCATTTATCCAAAATCTCTTGTTGCATAGTCCATGAATCTTGTATTTATCCTTAATTTATATTCATCATAAATATGTGATAATTAGTTGTGTATTTTATTTATAGGAAGAACAACTTTCTATTAGTTTGTTTTGTTTTTACAGTTTTTTTCTTCTTCAGAATTTTGTATCATTTATCAATTTGTATTTAAACCAATATGTATGCTTTTAATATTTTTGTATTTATTTAAAATCTCACGTTGCATATTTTATGAATCTTGTATTTGTTTCTAATTTATATTCATTCCAAAGGTATACCAACTAGTTATGTGTTTTATTTAAGAATGATGACAACAAATATTTATTTATTGCTTATCAGTTTTATTTTCACTTTTCTATCATATTATTTTTGTATTTTATATATCATTATACAAATACAATATAAAAGCTAGAATGAATACAAATACAAATAATATACCTATTGGAATAAATACGACTTAGAAAATGAAATATAATTTTGAAGAGAAAAATAAATACACAACAAAAAAAAAATTCATGAATACAAATATGTTTATATTAAATAACTATAGATTTATTTGACAAATATATTAGAATGAATACGAACTAATAAATAAATACAAGTTTCATTATACAAAATAAAACATGAAAACTAGAGGGAATACAAATATAAATGATATACATATTGAAATGAATACGATTTAAGAAAGAATACAAAATTCTGGTAAATAAAATAAATACTTTGTTATGTCAAATATCATATATCCGATATGATTTAAGAAAGGATACAAAATTCTGGTAAATAAATAAATACACTGTGACAAAAGTATGTCAAATAACATACAAAATTATAGGTATTTAAATTTGTAAAAAAAATAAATTAAAAATTAATAAATAAAATTCTAAGGTATTATCATAAAGTTTCATAACAATAACTAGTTTTAAAAGATAAGGACGAATAATGGCCTTTAGGAAGAAGGAAGAGACCACCTATTTTAGGTCTCATAATCTTTTGTAAGGAAAGTAATGAAGATTTTTGGCAACTTAATCTAATTTGACATACCTCCCCCCCCCCCCCCCCCCCTCTTTGATTTTCTTTAGTTTCTTATTTCTTAATTATATTATGTTAAGTTAAATAAAGAAAAAAAAATACATAAATCAACCATGATAATTTTTTTGAATAAATTAGAAATTAAGTCACAATTTCTAACATAATTAGACAAAATAACAATAGTTCAAAATATTTATTTAAAATGACAGAATGACAATATGTTTATAAAATAATATGTATTCATATTTTAGTATACTGTAGTATTTTAAATTAATTTTATTATGAAAAGAGTCATTTATTGGACTAAAATACACACCAGTAACCGTTTTAAACTAGAAAAAAAATACAATTTATCTTTTTTTAATACCATTCGCATTCCTTCCCCATATCTCACCTTTCAAGTTTAGATTCTTTCAAGGTGTTAAATTGTTGCTCACCAAGAAATTCTTTATTGTTAAACTAACACTATTTATTAATTCAAGCAAATTTCTCGATTGGCAAGGTAATTTCCATCATTCGAAATTATTTTTTTGATTTGATGTTTAAAGCACCGATTATACACGTTACGGATTTTCAGTTGAATTTTTTAATTTTCATATAATTTTGTTTAAATATTCATCATATATTTATAATTTTCAATTCTTTTTGTGATTCTCTTTAATTTTTCAGATTTTGTAGATTCTAGATATTCATATATATGTTTATTTATATTTGATGTTGAATACATTTTAATTTTTGAACATTTTTCTAATATGATGTTGAATAAATTTATAGCATTATAAAAAATACAATATAAAAATTAGAATGGATACAAATACAAATAATATATCTATTAGAATGAATACGATTTATGAAAGGAAACATAATTTTGAAAAGAAAAATAAAATACACAATAAGAAAAATAAAATGAATATAAATATGTTTCTTAAATAACTATATATTCATTTGACATACCAATTGCAATGAATACGAACTAATAAAGAATACTAGTTTAATTATAAAAAATTTAAGAAAGAATACAAAATTTCTGATAAATAAAATAAATACATTGTGAGAAAAGTATGTCAAATAACGTATAAAAATACAACATGAAAACTAGAATGAATACAAATACAAATAACATACATATTGAGATGCCTACGATTTAAGAAATGATACAAAATTCTGATAAATAAAATAATATATTGTGAGAAAAGTATGTCAAATAACATATAAAACTATAGGTGTTCAAATTTGTAAAATTTTAAAAAATCAAAGGTATTATCATAAAGTTTCATAATAATAATTATTTTTGAATGACAAGGACAAATAATAGCCTTTAGGAAGGAAGAGATCACATATTTTAGATCTGATAATCATTTGTAAGGAAAGTAATAAAGATTTTCATCAACTTAATCTAATTTGAAATATTTTTACCCTTGATTTTTTCTCTGGTTTGTTATATCTTAATTATATTATGTTAAATTAAATAAAGAAAAAAATATATAAATCAACTCATAACAAACTAAAATATTGTCATTTTTACTAAATATTGAAAGTATTACTAGGGGATTGTAACGACCTGTTTAGTCGTTTTGAGCAGCAGATTTTATTTCTGGAAAATTGACTGAGGCGACGGACCCCACGACGGACCGTCATGGGCACGACGAACCGTCGCAGGGTCTCGTTTCAAAACACTTAGAAATTCTGAAATTGGGTACTGAAAATTGACTCTCTGAACTTCGTGACGAACTTGCAGGATGGACCGTCACATGCATGACGGACCGTCACAGACCCTTGGTGGAAATTTGGGTCTCTGAACTTGGCGACGACCTGCAGGACGGACCATCTCAGGCACGACGGCCCGTCACAGGTTGCGTAATCCCAGTCTGGGTCGGATTTCTTTACACGTTTTAAGGGACGTTTTGGACTATTCTTTCTTTAATTATAAAGTTAGAGGGTTAATATTAATAAGTCTAATTACTTGTTAAAAGAGGTAACCTTAAGTTAATTAGTGGGTTATTATTGCCACCTTTTATTCTTAATTATATGCTAATTAGGGTAAAAGAAAGAGGGTTTGAATAAAAAACTAGAAGAACAAAGAGAAGAGAAAGAGGGAGAATCGAACGAGGAAGAGAGAAACAAAGCTTGGGAAATTGCTTGCTTGATCGCTAATCTTCGGTGGAGGTAGGTTATGATTTTTACGATATTCGTAGTGAACTCTTAATAGCGAATGATATGTATTGATAGTATTGTAAACCCTGCTATGTGCTTATTTGTATGCTTGCATGGATTGTGATTATATAATTGTGATTATATGAGCATGATGAAGTTATTGAATCCCAAATCTTGAAAAACCCTAATCTCTTGTTTAATGATGATGCCTTGGTAATAAAGAAGGCTTGATAAACTAAAGTAATGAGAATGATGATGCCTTGGTATAAGAAAAGGCTTGATGAATTGATAGAATGAGATTAGGGGATCGGAGTGTCACATTCCGACACATAGAATTAAGGGATCGGGTGTCACGAACCGACACGTAGATTTAGGGGATCGGGTGTCACGAACCGACATGTAGATTTAGGGGATCGGGAGTCACGAACCGACACGTAGATTTAGGGGATCGGAGTGTCACGTTCCGACACATAGAATTAAGGGATCGGGTGTCACAAACCGACACGTAGAATTAGGGGATCGGAGTGTCACGTACCGACACATAGTAGTAGGGGATCGGAGTGTCACGTACTGACACAAGAGGAAGAAAGATAATGAATCTTGAAAGATGATAAATATACTCAATCTAATGAGCCCAATTCCCAAATGAGTATGGTATTGAGGCGTGAGTCCTCATGTGTGAACTTGACGGAAATTGTTAATGATATAGTACTTGTTGTTGCTACATGTTAAGTATTATAGTTGATTTTATAATATTAATTGATATATACTGTTCCCTATTTTGAGTTGGCCGATGATATCTACTCAGTACCCGTGTTTTGTACTGACCCCTACTTTTATGTTTTCTTCTTGGTTATTTGTGGAGTGCAGCAAACGTGCCGTCGTCTTCAACTCAACAGTGATTCTAGCTAGTCTTCGTCATACCGGATATTCAGGGTGAGCTAATGCTTCTAGCTTGGACTGGGTCTTCTTCTTCAAGTCTTGATGCCTTGAACTTCCGGCATGGACTAGCTTTTTACTTGTTTTTGCTTTCTTAGATACTCTTAGTTTAGTAATTTGAAGGTAGATGTTCTTGTGGTGATGACTTCCAGATTTTGGGGATAATAATAATAGTTTTGAATTGTTTTTATTAATGAGTTTAAGTCTTCCGCATTTATTTCTGTTGATATACATTGAAATGTTAAGGGTTAGATTGGTTGGTTCGCTCACATAGGAGGGTAAGTGTGGGTGCCAGTCGCGGCTCGGTTTTGGGTCGTGACAAACTTGGTATCAGAGCATTAGGTTCGTTGGTCTCATCACACAAGAACAGGTCTAGTAGAGTCTTAAGGAACGGTAGGGGGACGCCTTTACTTTTCCTTGAGAGGCTATAAGACTTTAGGAAAATTCCACTCTTTCTTTCTTTCTTTCGTGCTATTACTTGGATCCAATTGGTATCTAGGTGATACAAATTGGTATCTGACCATCTTCACTCTATTTCGCAGATGGTTAGAACTAGAGCAACGACCGCGCCAGCAGCGACAACGGCAAGACAGGATGCGTCTGAGCCAGCCACTGGGGCTGTAGCTCGAGGGGGATCAGTGGTAAGAGGCCGTGGTAGAGGTCGTGGGAGGACGTCCTCTAGAGGAAGAGGACGAGCACCTAGCCCATCGGGTACTAGGGCGGTGACTCCTCCACCGACTAAGGAAGTGATAAGAGAGGGTGAGGAAGGGGAGAGTGAACAAGTGAAAAATGAGGAATTGCCACCCCAACCTACCCCAGAGATGATCAATCAGGTTCTTGCTTATCTTAGCGGGTTATCTGATCAGGGTCAGGCACCTCCAGTGGTTTCTGCACCAACACCTCCGGTTTCAGAGATACGACATGCGGCTACTATGGCTCCTCGTATGGATGCCTCATTGGACATAGGCACGTTTCCACGTCTGACTACTGGGCCTATAATGACAAATGATCAGCATGAACTTTTCAGTAAGTTCTTGAAATTGAAACCTCCAGTCTTCAAGGGTGCTGAATCTGAGGATGCTTACGATTTTCTGGTTGACTGTCATGAGCTACTACACAAGATGGGTATAGTAGAACGGTTCGGTGTTGAGTTCGTGAGTTATCAGTTTCAAGGGAACGCCAAAATGTGGTGGCGATCACATGTTGAGTGTCAACCGACAGAGGCAACACCTTTGACTTGGGCCTCATTCTCTAGTTTGTTTATGGAGAAGTATATCCCCCGGACTTTGAGGGATAGGAAAAGAGATGAGTTCTTGAGTCTAGAGCAAGGTAGGATGTCGGTTAATGCATACGACACTAAGTTTCGGGCATTATCCAGGTATGCCACCCAACTATGTTTCAGTCCACAAGAGCGGATTCGCCGTTTTGTGAAGGGGTTGAGGTCAGAATTGCGGATTTCGGCCTTACAGGTAGCGGCTACGGCAAAATCCTTCCAAGAAGTGGTAGACTTCGTGATAGAGGTGGAAGGAGTGAAGCCAGATGACTTCACCACGACATCGACATCAAAAAGGTTCCGAAAGGGAGGTGAGTTTAATGGTTCTTACACTACGAGACACAGTTCCGGAGGTCTACTCGGCCCGACCAATTCAGTCTTCACTACAGACTGTAGTTGGGGGTCCACCTCAGACCGGTCAACACTTCTCTGAGAGACCTATGCTTGACTCTAGAGAGTGTTATGGATGTGGGGAACTGGACATATTAGGAGAAATTGTCCAAAACAGAGTTATAGACCCCCGATAGCTAGAGGTAGAGGTGGTCATGGTAGAGGCCGTTATTCTGGAGGACGTGGTGGTCGAGGTAATGGTGGTCACCAAAACGGCAGAGGTGATGGGCAAACCGGAGCCACTACAACACAACATGGTAGGGGCAACGGACAGACAAGTAATGGGGCCCATTGTTACGCTTTCCCTTGGAGATCTGAAGCGGAGACATCAGATGCTGTCATCACAGGTAATCTTTTGATTTGTGATTGCATGGCTTCTGTATTGTTTGATCCTGGATCCACATTTTCTTATGTATCTTCCTCATTTGCTAATGGTCTAAATTTACATTGTGAATTACTTGACATGCCTATTCGTGTTTCTACTCCGGTGGGTGAGTCTTGATAGTTGAAAAGGTATATAGGTCTTGCTTGGTGAATTTTGTGGGGAGCAACACTTATGTAGATTTGGTTATCTTAGAAATGGTTGACTTTGATGTAATCTTGGAATGACTTGGCTTTCTCTGAATTTTGCGATCTTGGATTGTAATGCTAAAACTGTGACGTTAGCCAAGCCTGGGACAGACCCGTTAGTGTGGGAGGGCGACTACACTTCCAATCCGGTTCGTATCGTCTCCTTTCTTCGTGCTAAGAAGATGGTTAGTAAGGGTTGCTTAGCTTTCTTGGCACATCTCAGGGATGACACTACCCAAGTACCTTCGATTGAGTCCGTATCGGTAGTCCGTGAGTTTTTGGATGTGTTCCCTGCGGATCTTCTTGGTATGCCACCGGATAGGGATATTGACTTCTATATTGATCTTGAACCGGGTACTCGCCCCATTTCTATACCCCCTTATAGAATGGCTCCCGCGGAGTTAAGAGAGTTAAAGGCACAACTTCAAGAGTTGTTGAGCAAAGGCTTTATTAGACCAAGTGCATCTCCTTGGGTGCTCCGGTATTATTTGTGAAGAAGAAGGATGGGAGCTTTCGGATGTGCATAGACTATACTACCGCAGTTGAACAGGTAACTATCAAGAACAAGTATCCCATTCCTCGCATTGATGACTTGTTCGATCAGTTACAGGTGCTTGTGTCTTCTCTAAAATTGACTTGAGATCCGGTTATCATCAATTGAAAATACGGGCAACGGATGTGCCAAGACTGCTTTTCGAACCAGGTATGGGCACTACGAATTTGTGGTAATGTCGTTTGGTCTTACTATGCCCCTGCTGCTTTCATGAGCTTGATGAATGGGATTTTTAAGTCATATCTGGATCTCTTTGTGATCGTATTCATTGATGATATACTGATATACTCTAAAAGTAAGAAGGAACATGAGGAGCATTTGAGAATGGTGTTAGAGTTATTGAGGAAGAAGAAGCTTTATGCCAAATTCTCCAAGTGTGAGTTTTGGCTAGATTCAGTGTCCTTCTTGGGACACGTGGTTTCTAAGGATGGAGTGATGGTGGATCCATCTAAGACTGAGACAGTGAAGAATTGGGTGAGACCTACAAACGTGTCAGAAATAAGGAGTTTTATTGGTTTAGCTAGCTACTACCGCCGATTTGTCAAGGGATTCTCTTCCATTTCTTCCCAATTAACGAACTTGACTAAGCAGAATGTTCCATTTGTATGGTCGGAGGAGTGTGAGGAAAGCTTTCAGAAGCTCAAGACCTTGTTGACTACTGCACCAATTCTTACCTTGCCAGTAGAGGGTAAAAACTTCATCGTGTATTGTGATGCATCCTATTCTGGGTTGGGTGCAGTGCTAATGCAAGAGAAGAATGTGATTGCTTATGCTTCGAGGCAATTAAAGGTGCATGAACGTAACTATCCAACTCATGATTTGGAATTGGCCGCGGTAGTGTTTGCATTAAAGCAATGGAGGCACTATTTATATGGAGTTAGGTGTGAGGTCTATACGGATCATCATGGACGGAACTACTGAAGGACTACGACATCACTATCTTGTATCATCCGGGAAAAGCGAATGTTGTGGCGGATGCTTTAAGTAGAAAGGCCGAAAGCATGGGAAGTCTAGCTCATTTGCAAGTTTCTAGACGCCCATTGGCTAGAGAGGTGCAGATTATGGCTAATGACCTTATGAGGTTAGAAATAAATGAGAAGTGAGGATTGTTAGCTTGTGTAGAGGCAAGATCTTCTTTTCTTGACAAGATCAAGGGAAGACAGTTTGATGATGAGAAACTAGGTCGAATTCGAGATAAAGTGTTGCAAGGAGAGGCTAAAGAAGCAACAATCGATGAGGAAGGTGTTTTGAGGATTAAGGGAAGGGTATGTGTACCCCGCATTGATGATTTGATCACCACTATTCTGACAGAGGCTCATAGTTCCGGATATTCTATACATCCTAGTGCAACCAATATGTACCGTGACCTAAAACAACACTTTTGGTGGAGTAGAATGAAGCGCGACATTGTTGATTTTGTTGCCAAATGTCCAAATTGTCAACAAGTAAAGTATGAACACCAAAGGCCCGGAGGAACACTTCAGAGTATGCCCATTCCTGAATGGAAGTGGGAAAGAATCGCAATGGACTTTGTGGTTGGTCTTCCAAAGACATTAGGTAAATTTGATTCCATTTGGGTAATTGTGGATAGATTAACTAAGTCCGCTCACTTCATTCCGGTCAAGGTGACCTACAATGCAGAGAAGTTAGCCAAAATCTACATCTCAAAAATCGTTCGATTGCATGGAGTTCCACTCTCCATCATATCAGATAGAGGCACGCAGTTTACTTCTAAGTTTTGGAGAACCTTGCATGCGGAATTAGGTACTAGGTGGACCTTAGTACTGCGTTTCACCCTCAGACTGATGGTCAGTCTGAGCGAACGATTCAAGTGTTGGAGGATATGCTTCGTGCATGTGTGATAGAGTTTGGTGGTCATTGGGATAACTTCTTACCCTTAGCTGAGTTTTCATACAATAATAGCTATCACTCCAGTATTGACATGGCTCCATTTGAAGCATTGTATGGGAGGAGTTGTAGATCTCCCATTGGTTGGTTCGATGCATTTGAGGTTAGGCCTTGGGGTACTGACCTCTTGAGGGATTCGTTAGATAAGGTGAAATGCATTCAAGGAAAGCTTCTAGCGGCTCAAAGTAGACAAAAGGAATATGCGGACCGAAAGGTTAGAGACTTGGAGTTCATGGAGGGTGAGCAAGTCTTGTTGAAGGTTTCACCCATGAAAGGGGTGATGCGGTTCGGAAAAAGGGGTAAGCTAAGTCCAAGGTATATTGGACCATTCGAGGTACTAAAGCGAGTAGGGGAGGTGGCTTATGAGTTAGCCTTGCCTCCAGGGCTGTATGGAGTGCATCCGGTATTTCACGTGTCCATGTTGAAAAGATACCATAGGGATGGAAACTACATCATCCGTTGGGATTCAGTCTTGCTTGACGAGAATTTGACTTATCAGGAGGAACCGGTTGCTATTTTAGATAGAGAGGTTCGCAAGCTGAAGTCGAGAGAGATTGCATCCATCAAAGTTCAATGGAAGAATCGACCGGTTGAAGAGGCCACTTGGGAGAAGGAGACTGACATGCAAGAAAAATACCCACATCTGTTTACGGATTCAGGTACTCTTTTCCGCCCTTGTTTTTCTTCTTGTGATCGTTCGAGGACGAACGATGGGTAAATTGGTATCTATTGTAACGACCTATTTAGTCGTTTTGAGCAGCAGATTTTATTTCTGGAAAATTGGCTGAGGCGACGGACCCCATGACGGACCGTCATGGGCACGACGAACCGTCGCAGGGTCTCGTTTCAAAACACTTAGAAATTCTGAAATTGGGTACTGAAAATCGACTCTCTGAACTTCGTGACGAACTTGCAGGACGAACCATCACATGCGTGACGGACCGTCACAGACCCTTGGTGGAAATTTGGGTCTCTGAACTTGGCGACGACCTGCAGGACGGACCATCTCAGGCACGACGGCCCGTCACAGGTTGCGTAATCCCAGTCTGGGTCGGATTTCTTTACACGTTTTAAGGGACGTTTTGGACTATTCTTTCTTTAATTATAAAGTTAGAGGGTTAATATTAATAAGTCTAATTACTTGTTAAAAGAGGTAACCTTAAGTTAATTAGTGGGTTATTATTGCCACCTTTTATTCTTAATTATATGCTAATTAGGGTAAAAGAAAGAGGGTTTGAATAAGAAAACTAGAAAGAACAAAGAGAAAGAGAAAGAGGGAGAATCGAACGAGGAAGAGAGAAACAAAGCTTGGGAAATTGCTTGCTTGATCGCTAATCTTCGGTGGAGGTAGGTTATGGTTTTTACGATATTCGTAGTGAACTCTTAATAGCGAATGATATGTATTGATAGTATTGTAAACCCCGCTATGTGCTTATTTGTATGCTTGCATGGATTGTGATTATATAATTGTGATTATATGAGCATGATGAAGTTATTGAATCCCAAATCTTGAAAAACCCTAATCTCTTGTTTAATGATGATGCCTTGGTAATAAAGAAGACATGATAAACTAAAGTAATGAGAATGATGATGCCTTGGTATAAGAAAAGGCTTGATGAATTGATAGTGAGATTAGGGGATCGGAGTGTCACGTTCCGACACATAGAATTAAGGGATCGGGTGTCACGAACCGACACGTAGATTTAGGGGATCGGGTGTCACGAACCGACACGTAGATTTAGGGGATCGGGTGTCACGAACCGACACGTAGATTTAGGGGATCGGAGTGTCACGTTCCGACACATAGAATTAAGGGATCGGGTGTCACGAACCGACACGTAGAATTAGGGGATCGGAGTGTCACGTACCGACACATAGTAGTAGGGGATCGGAGTGTCACGTACCGACACAAGAGGAAGAAAGATAATGAATCTTGAAAGATGATAAATATACTCAATCTAATGAGCTCAATTCCCAAATGAGTATGGTATTGAGGCGTGAGTCCTCATGTGTGAACTTGACGGAAATTGTTAATGATATAGTACTTGTTGTTGCTACATGTTAAGCATTATAGTTGATTTTATAATATTAACTGATATATACTGTTCCCTATTTTGAGTTGGCCGATGATATCTACTCAGTACCCGTGTTTTGTACTGACCCCTACTTTTATGTTTTCTTCTTTGTTATTTGTGGAGTGTAGCAAACGTGCCGTCGTCTTCAACTCAACAGTGATTCTAGCCAGTCTTCGTCATACCGGATATTCAGGGTGAGCTAATGCTTCTAGCTTGGACTGGGTCTTCTTCTTCAAGTCTTGATGCCTTGAACTTCCGGCATGGACTAGCTTTTTACTTGTTTTTGCTTTCTTAGATACTCTTAGTTTAGTAATTTGAATGTAGATGTTCTTGTGGTGATGACTTCCAGATTTTGGGGATAATAATAATAGTTTTGAATTGTTTTTATTAATGAGTTTGAGTCTTCCGCATTATTTTTTGTTGATATACATTGAAATGTTAAGGGTTAGATTGGTTGGTTCGCTCACATAGGAGGGTAAGTGTGGGTGCCAGTCGCGGCTCGGTTTTGGGTCGTGACAGGGATCTATGAAATATCAAAATATTGTTGTTTTAAAAAAATTTCTCAAATATTGTCATTTTTAATAAATATTAAAAGTATTGCTAAGGGATCATATTAAATGTCATAATATTGTTGTTTTGAAAAATTTTGCCTAAATTTTTTCCAATATTATCCAACTTTACATATTCTCCTCAAAATATACTTGACACAAAAATACATCATCTCTTCTAATGTGATGTCGATCAGATTATTCTTTTTTTATTATTAAGGCTTAAGTCATCGATGACCCCTTAAAGTTATCTGTATAATTCACTTAAACACCTCAACTAAGTGTTGTACCTATTGAGCACTTCTATTCACTTGGATTAGAACCATCTTAACACTTTTTTAACAATCAATTGAAAATATAAAGTGAGTGTAGTACATTCGTGATGATATGACAAATTACTGAATAAATGATGGCATTTTGAGTAAAAATAATTAGGGGTGGGCATTCGGTATTTCGGTTCGGTTCGGGGTTTTTTTCGGTTTTCGGTTTTTATAAATTGCGTACCGAATACCGAGCCGAAATATTTCGGTTCGGTTCGGTTTTTGTTAATTCGGTTCGATTTTTATTAATTCGGTTTGATTTTTTAATTTGGTTTTTTAATGGGCCTGTTTAGTGGGCTTTTTTAATTCCCAATAACTAATTAATTAGTAACAAAAACAAAATCAGAAAAAAAATAATTAAAAAAGTCAAAAAAAAATATTAAAAAAAATGAAATTCTGAAAACATACGGTTACTGGGTTACATACCTGCACCGCTGCACCTGGCTGCTGCCTGCTGCTGTTGCCGGCGGCTGGCTGCTGGTGTCGCGGGCGGCTGGCTACTGCTGTCGCGGGCGGCTGGCTGCTCTGTCGCGTGCGGCTGGCTTCTGCTGTCGCAGCTGGCGGCTGCTGCTGGTGGACAGCGGCTGGCGGCGGCTGCTGCTGGTGCACGGCGGCTGGCGGCGCTGCTGCTGGTGGACGGTGGACGGCGGCTGGAGTAGAAGAGGAAGAAGAGTTGACTGCTGAGTGCTGAAGACTGAAGAGTGAAGAGGAGAGGATGAGGAGTGAGGAAGAGTCAAAATAATAGGTATTAGGGTTTCTTATTTTTTAAAAAAAATTTATTTAATATTAATAATTGTTAAATATAATATAATTTATAAATTATAATATGATATTTCGGTTTAAACCAAAATACCGAATTCCAAAATAATATGTACCGAAAACCGAACCGAAAATACAAAAAAATTAAACCGAATACCGAACCAAAAACCGAAATACCGAAACCGAAATTCTGAAAAATTTCGGTTCGGTTCGGTGTTTCGGTTTTCCGGTGTTTATGCCCACCCCTAAAAATAATAATTAAAAATCTATGACAAAAAAAAGGAAGAATATTTCTAGGGTATTATTGTCCACCTACCATCGACTTCAACTTCTTTTTTCAAGATTTTGCCGTACATCCTCCATCGTCTTCCCATCATTATCCCCTCGTTTTTTCTTAATCCAACCAATCAACCAAATTAAAAAAAGTTGTATCCTTTAGATATATATAAAAAAAAAGTTGAAACAACAAGTTATTTCTCCTTCAGTTTCTTCATTTGTATCCTCTTTTTTCTGTCTCATATTCAGACAAAAGTTGAACAAAAGTCAATAATTAGTATTGGAATTGGTTATTTCAATGAAAAAACAATCAATTTTGATAAAAGAATTGTGAAACTGTTCGTTTGAAATTGAATCCTTCTTCGATTTCTTAATACTTATCTATTAGTGTAATATTGCATCAACATTATTCATTTTCTCATCTAAAAAGTTCAATGATTAATGATGCAATTGTGCTATTTGAATGAATAAATAATTCATTGAAGAGAAATTTTAAAAATGCTCTGTTTGGATCTAACTTCATCTCAATTTTCTCTCATTTATCATGTTTTTATTTTGGTGCTTAATTAAAGGAATTCATTCCCAGTAACACTTTCTTTCATTTTCAAAAAGGTAATGATATTTTTCAGATAACAACAATAATAGTGATAGAGAGGGTGTATGCTGATGGCGGAGGTGGTAACAGAATGTTGGTGTTTTGTTAGAAAGGAGGTATGGAGGAAAAAAGCAGAAGAAAGAGATTATTTTTTAAACGAAAATATACTTCCACACGCTAGGTATATGTTAGTTCCACTTTTCAGCAAAAAATGTCAAATAGATATTAGTTTTGAATAATATAAGTATTGAATAGGTACAAGGTATAAGTGTCCGAATGAAATATGGGGACAACTTTAAGTGACTCTCTATGACTTAAGTCTATAATTAATAAAAAAAATTATTAATAATTTTTTAAATTATTTTTAGGCAACCCATACATTATACCTAGTAAAAAAATTACATATCGTCAACATTTTTTACCCTAATTATGGGAGTTTTGGAGGAAAATCCATTTTTTTTTTAAAAATATACCACTAAAATTATCTGGATTTAACATATGTAATTATTTTGTATTAACCTAAGTGAGACTTTATAAGTAACCGACTATAAATGGTACATGTATAAAAACAATTTAATACGAATGATATATATTTAATTTTTCTCTTCACCTATATAAAACTTCTTTTTCTAATATATTTTACAATTATACATATTTACGTCCAGATCAAATTAATTAAAATATATTTTCTCTCTTCATCTTTATGACACAAAAATATATAACGCACCGACACTTTATTCTCAATCACATATCCCAATCATAATTTATTTTATTTTATTTTCAAAATATTAAACTTAAAAATTTAATAATTTTTATATATTAAATAAATTTGTATTTTAAAATTGAAACTTGAATCCAAGTTATTAAGTTTGATTGAAATCGTGATCGAAGTATTAGCTCCGTCTATGCTCACACACTCTACATCAATAATGATCATTAGCGGCGATTAACACTATTTTTATATGTCTATAAGACTCTAGTGACATTGGTTCTAATGACACTTTATTAATGCCGGTAAAGACTTTAACACTCTTTATTAATATCAATATTTAATCCCGTCAAAAGTTGTTTTTACTATAGTGACATAGAGCTAAAATGATTTTTATCCTCACCTCAATAAAACTTTTCCTTTTACGTTTCAATGAAACATATATGTTTTTGCTCTTTTAATTCGATAAAGAAATTTAAATTTCAAAAGCCAGATGAATTAAACTATAGATTTATGTATATCTATTTGAAAATTCTAAATTATTGATTCACAACTTTTATATATATATATATATATAGATATATATATATATATATATATATATATATATATATATATATATATATATATATCTATATATATATATATATATATATTATATATATATATATATATATATATATATATATATATATATATATACACACACACACATACACACACTAAATGACAATTATTCATATATGAAAAAATGCATAAGTACTCCTCAACCTATGTATGAAATTCCAGAGACACACTTATACCATACTAAGGTCCTATTACCCCCCTAAACTTATTTTATAAATAATTTTCTATCCCTTTTCATCCTACGTAGCCCTATCTTGAAAAAAAAATGTCAACACGCGTGGACCCACAAGATAGTGCCACGTAGACCAAAAAAGGGTAGTAAATTATTTACAAAATAAGTTCAGGGGTAATAGGACCTTAGTATAGTATAAGTGTGTCCCTGAGATTTCGGGCATAGGTTTGGGGGAGGATACTTGTGGATTTTCCCTTCATATTTGGATTTGCTTCCGAATCCCCCAGAACTAGGTAGACAATTTTGGGGCTAAATATTTTTTTTTACTGGGTATAATATATGAGTTGTCTAAATAGATTTTAAACAATTATTAATAATAAAAAAAGAATGATGTGACATAGCATTCCATTAGAAAAGAGATGATGCTTTTTTTGTGCTATGTATATTTCGAGGAAAATACAAAAGTTGGATGATATTATAGTCCTAAAACAATAATAAGTGATATTACTATGTAATTTTCAAAACATGAGTGACTATTTAGGAAAATTACTCCCTAAGTATACTTGTGACCTTAGCAATACCATAAATAATAGTTAATGATGAATAAATCTCTACATTGGTTACTTGATGAATGTACCTTAATCTTTACTCATATAAATTGATCCTTCTTCAATCCATTAGGGTTACTATATATTCTACATTGATTCCATCAGTTGTATTAACAAGGCTAGGGCAAGGAGGTAGAAGTCAAATTACGACTAACGCTTTCGCTTTTCTCTATGATGATGTCTTCCGCATCAGGTATGCTTTCCTTTTTCTCTGTGAAGATGTCTTCCGCATCAGGTATGTGCTTTAACAATATAATATCTCCGTAAAATTATCTAGTTCAAGATCCTGATCTGTATTAAAGTATTTAATCTTATATCAAGTCCAAAGTTTTGTTCAATCATCGAAACTTTAAATATGGGTTAAAATAACAAAGCCCACACTCATCGAAAAACAAAATTACATCAAACTAAAAGTGCTGTGTGTTTTCCCTTTGAGAAAAAGAGAGATTGAATTTCCTTTTAGTTATGTGAAAAACTTATTCTATCTTTTCATAGAAGTCGTTCTGCTCTTTTAATAGAATACAAAAAAACATAGAGAAATTACGTTTGAACTGAAAAATTTACGGTATAGTTTCTACAGTGTTCTAGAATATACAAAGACATATTTTTCTATAGAATACATAGAGCAATCTCAACACAATCATATATAGAGATATTTAGGGATTTTCTTATTTATTTTCCTTAGATAGATTATCTATCCACGTATAAATATCTCTCATTTTTTTTATTAATAGAACATTAAAGATTGCTCCATTCTCTCTGTATTTTACATGGTATCAGAGTATTTATTTTTGTTTTATTCTTCTTTTTGAATCATTGGTGCCGGATTGCTCAGGAAATTATTCGTAAGTGACTTGGTTGGTCATGTCTGCTAGTGAGGGGTACTTGAAACTTGATTTTCCAATTTCACAGCCAACCTAAGGAGGACCACCTCACCCGATCCATAAAAATCAGGATTTGGTGACTGGGAGGAAAGAGTGTGAGGCTCAAGCTTCGGCGAACTATTTCAGAAAGATTCTGCATACGAGGCACGTGGGCGAGTGTAAAATCTGAGTTAGATCAGATTGTTATTTCTAGTATCATCTCAATATTTTCGGTCAGATTTTGCGGTCTTTTATTGAACAGACCTCAGTTAGGTTGATTTCCAAGCATTCCAAGTTACCCAAACTTTGTTTTCCTTGGGTAAAATCAATTGACATGTATTTGCTAATTTTGGTGTTAGATTACTGCTAAAATTTTGGTCAAATTCTTCTCTCTTTGGCTTGGTTGACCGTTCACTCTAAGTGAAAAATTAGTTTGATTGGATCAACCAAGCTCTATTAACTCTTGAACATCTAAAAATTTGTTGGCATAAATCTACTTCGTGAAAGTTTGTTGGTTTCACTTCTTAATTTATTTTTGTTATATTGAGTATTTAATTAGGACAGTGATTGATCATAATCGAGTAACTCAAAGTTCTGAAGTTCTTGGTGTTTCTAGTCTATTATCTGCTAAAATGAATTTGGTTTCAGTCGAGGAGTTTGTTAATTTCTCTCGATATCAAAAATCCACTACAGTTACTGCTTTTACTATGTGGGATAAAATATGTCTTGTTATCGCTTCAAATAAATGGGCCATCGATTCAGGTGCTATAAATCACTTGACAAGTAATCCTAATATATTTTCAAGCTTTCAACCACCAAAAGCACCATCTCCCATTGTTGTAGTTGACGGATCAACTCGTAATAGTGGTTGATCTGGGACTATTAAGACAACCTCCTTATTACCTTGTCATCTGTGTTAATTCTAACAAAATTGGATTTCAATTTGATATATGTCAACAAACTTATCAAAGACCTTAATTGTTATATCTTGTTCGTTTTCAATCATTGTTTGTTTTGTGATCTTACAACGAATCAGATAACTGAAAAAATGACATTTATATGATGATCTATACATCATCGATGAATGAGAGTCTCGATCTATTGCCTGCTCCAGTGTCATATCTCTATTTGAAGCACATTGTCGATTGTGACATCCTTCTTTACCTTTGTTGAAGAAGCCTTGCCCACAATTTCTTAATATTTCTTCCTTAGACTGTGAGTCATGTCGATTTGCAAAACACAATTGTATTTTGTTAGGTCCAAGGATTAATAATCAAGTTGCGTTATCTTTTGAGTTAGTTCATTCTGATGTTTAAGGACCATGTCCAGTTGTTTCTAAAACAGGGGACAAATACTTTGTCACTTTTGTAGATGATTTTTCTCGAATGACCTGGATTTACTTTATGAAGAGTCGATCTGAAGTATTTACTCATTTTTCTGCCTTTTGTGCTGAAGTCAAAACTCAATTCAATGCCTCAAATTTGTATTCTAAGGAGCGATAATGCTAAAGAATAGAAGTATTTAGATCATACATAAAACAACATGGTATTCTTTATCAGTCTTCATGTGTTGATACACCCTCTAAAATGGAGGTGTTGAGAGGAAGAATAGGCATCTAGGTAAGATAGCTGGGGCTCTTTTGTTCCAAATGAAGGTTTCTAAAAAATTTTGGGCTGATGCGGTCTCTACTGCTTGTTATTTGATAAATTGCATGCCATCTAATGTGCTTGCTGGTAATATGCCTTTTAAACTTCTTTCTCTAAATAAGTCACTATTTTCAATGGGACTTTAGGTGTTTAGAAGCACATGTTGTGTTCGAGACGCTTGACCATATTGTTACAAAGTTGGACCCCAAGGCATTGAAGTGTGTTTTCTTGGGTTATTCTTGCCTTAAAAGGGGATATCAATATTATTCTATTGAGCTTGGTAGATATTTGGTGTCAACTGATGTGGTATTTTCTGAGACTACACCATTCTTCTATGCACCTCTCAATTCTACAAGTCAGGGGGAGGAAAAAGAGTGGTTAATCTACCAGGTTATCCGTGTTGTGACAGAAAAGTCAGAAGATGTTCTTCCCTATCCTAGTCTTTTGTTGAGCACCAATTCACTATTGTTCCATCAGCACCTATTAAATATGTGCCAACAAGACCGCTTATTGTTCAAGTTTACTTGAGGAGGCGGAAAATCGATGATACAATTCCTTTATCATCAGATGTTACTCTGCTTGATTCTCCATAAAATCTTGACCTCCATATTTCTCTTCAAAAAGTACACGTCAGTGTATGTCCGCATATTTCTTTGCTAACATTGTCTCTTATGACCACTTATCAGTTGCATCTAGTCGTATGATATCCTCTCTAGACTCTATCTCTATTCCTAAAACAGTGAAAGGTGACTTGAACCATGCATCTTAGATGGCATGATGCAATGGTTGAGGAGATATATGCTTTAAATAAAAATCACACTTGGAATTTGGTAGATTACCAAAAGGAGCAGTTGGATGCAAATGGATCTTTGCGGTGAAAGATAATCTCGATGGCTTTGTTGCAAGACTTAAGGCCAGACTTGTGTCAATAAGCTATAACCAGACTTATGGTGTAGATTATTATGACACCTTCTCCGCGGTAGAAAAGCTCACTTCTGTTCGGTTGTTCATTTCATTGGTTGCTTCTCAGCATCGAACCTTACATCAATTGAATATCAAAAATGCATTTCTTCATGGTGATCCCAATGAAAAAGTGTATATGGAGCAACCACCTGGATTTGTGGCTCAGGGGAAGTATGAGAAAGTTTGTCATCTGAAAAAATCTCTATATGGTCTAAAGTGAACTCCTTGTGCTTGGTTTGGAAAATTTAGCGATGTATTTCAGCAATTTGCGTTGAAGAAAAGCAAGTGTGATGACTCGGTTTTCTATAGATAGTCAACCGTTGGTATTATTCTTTTAATTGTTTATGTTGACGATATTGATATTTTTGGAGATGATTGTGTGAGAAGAAACTTTTTACATGCCAAGTTTCGTACCAAATATTTGGGGTAACTGAAATACTGCTTGGGTTTCGATGTAGCAAGAAACAAATTTTCTTATCCCAAAGAAAGTATATGTACTTGATCTACTCGCAGAAACTCAAAATTTGGGAGCCAAACTATGTTGCCCACCAATGGTTCCTAATGTTCATCTTATTAAAGATGATGGTGATCCTCTTGATGATCCATAAAGATATGAGAAATTAGTTGAGAAAATGAACTACTTCACAGTGACACATCAAGATATTGCATATGCAGTCAATATTGTTAGTCAATATATGTCAGAACCGACTTTCAAATATTGCGCAGCCTTGGAACAGATCTTGTGTTACTTGAAATGAGCTCCTGGCCTTGGCATTTTGTATAGAGACCACAGACATACTCTTATTGAGTGTTTTGTGGATGTTGATTGGGCTGTATCAAAAATTGATAGAATATCTCCTACTGGATTTTGCGTTTTTGTTTTGGTATCTTGGAGGAGTAAGAAACAAACTATTGTATCTCGATCTAGTGCAGAATCTAGTATAGATCTATGACTCAATCCACATGTAAAATACTATGGATTCATCACCTTTTAGTTGATATCAGTTTGAACCCTTTATCTCCAGCAAAACTTTAGTGTGATAATGAGGCTGCTCTGCACATTGCCTCAAATTCAGTGTACCATGAATGTACGAAACACATTGAGGTTGACTGTCACGTTGTTCGTGAAAAGATTCAAGAGAACATGATTTCTACTGGATATGTAAAGACATGAGAATAATTGAGTGATATATTTACGAAGACGGGTGGGATATCTTCGTAGCGAGTTTGGCATGATTAATATCTATCCTCTAGAGAATGTACAAAGACTTATTTCCTATACATAACACATTCTCAACACAATCATAGATAGAGATATTTTAGGAATTTTCTGATTTTGTTTTCCTTAGATTATTTTTGTACACGTATAAATAACTCTCCTTTTTTGATTAATAAAACATTGAAGATTACACCATCCTCTATGTATTTTAAATGCAGTAAATTTTTTCAATTTCATCTCTCCTAAATGGTTCGGACTGAGCCAGTCCACATGGATAAACTCAATAATGGTAAAGAACTATAATGATATTTTGAGCAAGATAGAGCTATGACTTTGTATAAATAATCATCAGGTTGATATTTTTACTTCTCCCTGAGTAAGATATATACGAAGTAAATTTTTTGGTGCCCCTACAGGTTAACAAACAACTATTATTTATTAGAAATCTAGAAAGATTTGCAAGTTGTTTTCATCCTTGAGGTTTAAATTATCTTCCAGTTTATTTTCCTCTTTTTCTCAAGTTTCACACTTCTTTTTTGGTGAAAATCATGCATTAGTGCTTAATATTGGTGCATCCAGATTCTTCAAATCCTGAGTTCGCCTTTGATCAAAAGAATAGGGAACAATATGGGTACCTTTTCTTGGGGAGAAATGGGAGAATGACGGGTTAATGGTTCAGCAGGAGGAGAATGTTGATAAAGTTGAATATCAAGACAACTGATGGATATGACGTGGAGCAGGTATTTCATCTTTTATGTGCATGCTTCATGAAGATATTCTTGTGTACACCAAAAATAGAAAAGGACTAGATAGTTCATCTTTATCTTTCGAATAGAGTTACGATTATCTTCATCTGATTTCTATGATCTTCTGAATCATTCATCAGATGCAAGTCAGGATAATCTAGAAATCTCTTGTGTGTCATGACGGGTTCCCATCTCTCTATTTGTGGAATTAAGAAGATGAAGTGTTCGAGTATAAGTTAGTTAAAGTAGTTAGAAGTCTGTTAAAGAATAAGAAGGGTAATGTAGTCATTTACAGGTTAGTAAGTTAACAGAATATTCTAGAGGAGAGTTGTATCTGTATACATAGCTACATCATCTATGTATTGTTTTAAATGTTTTTGAATGAGAATGAATCTAAACATTTTCCCCTCTACTTCTCTTCCTTTATTCTTCCTCTCTTCTTCTTCTTCGAAGTAAATTAAATTTACCAACATGGTATCACAACTTGATCTTCACAGTGCTTACTGTTGAAGTCTTTCCATCAGAGAACAATATCAAAGAGTCATATATTGATTCATCGATTCATTTGTTTTTTTTTATTACAAATTGAAAAGCTCCATTGAAGCTTGAATTTGCATCTACTGAGATTTTTTATTTTTGTATCTTTTAGTGCTTCCGCAATAAAGAATTCATCAAAGTTTTCATGGCAATTGAATAAGGAACTGAAGATTTGTCACAAGGTACCTCTGTTCCTCTTCATAGTGGTTCTCTATCAGGAAATTCATCACTGGTCGGACACGGCATTGACTATAATCACCCGTTATTCCTCAACCCTACTGATGTAAGTGGTATCAATTTCCTTTCAATTGTTAGGTGTTGAAAATTATACTTTGTGGAATCGTTAAATTAAGCTAGCACTGCTGGGAAGGAATAAGATAGGGTTAGTTGATGGTTCATCTAGTAAAGAAATGTATGGGGAAGAATTGTGGGGACATTGGGAAAGAGTAAATGCCATAGTGTTGTCATGGCTTATGAATTCTGTCTCAAAAAGTCTGCTAAGTGGAATAACATTTGCTAATACTGCGTTTGATGTGTGGAATCATCTCAAGGAGAGATTTGATAGAGTTGATGGTTCTAGAACTTTCATTCTTCATAAAGATATTGTGTCTTTATAGTAGGTAACAACTTTTGTGTCTTTTTACTATAACAAGCTTCTAAATCTATGGGATGAGCTTGAAGCCTTAGTTCCTTCTCCATGCTGTAATTGTGATAAATCCAAGGGTTTTGTAATTCACCTGAATAAACCGAAGCTATATCAGTTTTTAATGGGATTTAATGACTCATATCATCAGGCTAGAAGTCAAATACTTCTAATGGATCCACTTTCTGTTATTAACCAAGCCTATGCAACGATAGTAGGAGATGAAAGTCAAAAAGTTGTGAGTGCAAGCATTTTAAGTATGGGGATAAGCTATGTGGGACTTGATTCAGTAGCTATGTACTCCATGATGGGTAGTTGTTCAGGACCAAGTGTTGGTAGCAGTTCTGGTACAATTCAAAAGTTCAAAGAGAAACACTCTTCTGATATGTGACTTTTTGTAAATGCAGGAGTCATAGTAAAGAATTTTGTTACAAGATAGTAGGGTATCTTCCAGAGTTTAAGTCTAAAAGAAAGGTACAAGGTAGTGGTACTTCTGAATATAGTTATACTGGTGCTACTACAACAGCTCAGACTAACTTCTCTTATGGTATGAATACAAATGTGCATATGCTAGCATGAGGTAATAAGGTTGATCAGCACATAGGCATACCATCTACTACTTCTACTCCTATTCCTAATGATAACAATGAAAATAGGTTGGTGACTCGGGATGAAAAAGATGTCCAACAACTGTTTCAGAGGTGCACCTTTACTAAAGATCAATATGATCATATTTTGCATATATTTGAGAAAAGGATAGAAAGTACTACAGATTCAAATAATGCACATTTAGCAGGTAATGTATTCTTTGTATTTGAAAACAATGATGTATGGATCATAGGTGCTGGTGCAACTAACCATATGGTGTCTAGTTTAGATATATTGACAGATGAGTCTGTAACAAAACTCAAAATTCCTAAGTCTATGTATCATCCAATTGGTAAGGTCACACATGTTACTCATGTTTGTTCCTGTGCACTATCAGCTAGAAGTGTTATTACAGATGTCTTTCACATTCCTAACTTCAAGTGTAATCTGATGTCTGTAAAATCATAAAAAAACTAGGTTGCTCAGTCACCTTTTTTCCTTATTTTTGTCTATTCCAGGAGCTTTACAGTGAGAAGGTGAAAGATGTTGGTAGAATAGAAGGAGGTTTGTACCTGCTGTTGAGACAACTAAATACAGAAATTGTCAACTCCAGGAAATCTGCATTGTTAGTTACACAATTGTCTCCATCTGCTAAAAAGTCTGATATAGAAATATGGCACAATCGATTGGGGCATGTATCACCTGCAGTACTAGCTAGGATTTTCTCTATAAATAAGCAAAACATGTCTAATCTCTCTCAGTGTCTAGTTTGTCCATATGCCAAACAATCAAGAGGTAGTTTTCCTACTACTAGTATCAGAAGTAATTCCTGTTTTGATTTGCTTCATGTTGTTGATGTGTGGGGTCCTTATAATACTCCAACTATTGATGGCAACAAGTATTTTTTGACAATTGTGGATAATTTTTCAAAAAAGTCTTGGTTATTTCTGCTTAAACTCAAGTCTGATGTGTGTGTGTGTGGCATTGCAAATTTACTTACAATATGTTGAAACTCAGTTTAATAAAGCTATAAAGGTGATCAAAATTGATAATGCCACTGAGTTTGTTAACTTAGTGTGCACTCATATGTTTCAAAGAAAGAGGGATTATACATCAAAGTACTTGTCCTTGCACTCCTCACCAAAATAGAATGGTTGAGCGAAAACATAGACACTTACTAGAGATAACTAGGGCCCTAAGGTTTCAAGAAAAATTGCCTTTGAAGTATTGGGGATATTGTGTGCTAGCTGCGACTTATATCATAAATAGGTTGCCTAGTAATGCTATCAATTTTCAAACTCATTATGAGAGATTATATGGGAGAGTAACAGATCTTGCTCATTTAAGGACACTAGGGTGTTTATGCTTTGCTAAGAATCTGACTGAACATGACAAGATGCTCTTAAGGTCTAAAGTTGCAGTCCACATGGGGTATTCAGATATACAGAAGGGGTATGTATTGTTGGATCTCACAAGTGGTTCGTTTTTCACTAGCAGAGATGTGTTGTTCAGAGAAGACATCTTTCCTTTCTCACAAATGGATGAGTATGCTTCTATTAAGTTCCCTACGATTCTCGATCCTTTTTCTATTCCAGATGTGTTTCTCCCTCTTCCAGACTCTTTAGTATCCACTACACTCTTCAAATTGATTTATCAGAAGAATTTGCACCTGAGCAGATTGTTGTAGATATAGACACCACAGAGGATGTTTTTAAAGATTCTACTATTCCTGATGAATCTAACATAGATACTACAGTTTCAGCTACTAGAAGATCCTCTAGGACTACACATCCTCCATCTTGGTTGAAAGACTTTATGTACTTAACTACCACTAGGGATGTAAAGTATCCCTTACAGTATCATATGACTCACTTATCGCCTACATATCAATGTTATATTGCTGCCACCTCTATCATCAAAGAACCTACCACCTCTTTTGAGGATGTTAAGGATCATAGGTGGGTTGATGGCATGCAGACTGAGATAAAAGCTTTGGAAAGCAATCATACTTGGAAAATTTCTGATTTACCACCTGGCAAGAAACTATTGGTTGTAGGTGGATATACAAAGTAAAATAAAAGTCTACTGGTGAGATTAAAAGATTCAAAGCAAGGTTGGTAGCCAAAGGGTATAGTCAGCACCAGGGGATTGATTATCATGAAACTTTTTCTCCTGTTGTTAAAATGGTGACAGTCAAAACAATCATTTCCTTGGCTACAGCTAGACATTGGCACATTCATCAAATGGATGTGTTTAATACTTTCTTACAAAGTGATTTGGAAGATGAGATATACATGCAACTTCCACAAGGTTTTGTCAGTCAAACAGAGAAAGTGTGTAGACTTACCAAGTCCTTATATGGGCTTAAACAAAGCACCTAGACAATGGAACCATAAGCTGACTGAGGCTCTCATTAAGATATAGTTCAAACAGAGTCAATATGATTATCCACTGTTTATCAACTCCTCAAAAGAGGGAATCATTTTGGTACTTGTATATGTGGATGACATTTGTAACTGGCAGCAACTTGAAGATACTAGAGGGTACAAAGAGGGCCTTGCAACAAGAATTCAAAATGAAAGATTTAGGGGAATTAAAATATTTTTTGGGCATTGAGATTACTAGATCTACTGATGGTATCCTAATGCATCAGAGGAAGTATACTATTGAGTTAATTTGTGAGGTTGGAATGACAGCAACTAGACCTGCAAGCACACCCATTGACATGAATGTCAATATAACTTCCAAACAGTATGATGATCATATAAATCAACAACAAGGAAAAGTTGTTGATGATCCTTTGATAGATCAGACCAAGTAACAAAGATTGATAGGTTAGTTGTTATACTTGAATATGACACGTAACATCTCTAAAATGACTTAGGTGAAAGTAGGGCCTAACGTGTGTGTCATAAATTCTTGAAGTGCTTATATGGTTTAAAATAATGTTTTGAGGCAGTGTCTAAAGATTTGGTTAAGTATGAAGTCAAACGTCAAGGAACGACCAAGACGTTCGACAACTAGTCACTTGTGCCTTATGTGTTTTCATGTGCTTATGTGTGTGTAATGACTTTATGAGATCTTTATATGGATGATAATGATGTTTAGAGTCAGCATGTTGAGTTTGTTAAGGTTTGGAGGTCAAACGTGCAAGAACGTCTGGTGACGTTCAAAAGATAGCCTTTGAACTTCCTTGTGAGTTTGGGTGTGTTTTAGCATGTTGCGTGGCTTGTTTGATGTTGAACTGGATTGGTGATGTTCCTAAGACCTAGACGTGCGTGTCTAGGGGTTTAACATCTGGGTACAATCTTACCTAGGACCCACAAGGGGCCTTACAGGAGGACCCGAACTCAAGACTTGATGTTGCATGGCAGTTTGCATGCAGTGCCAAACGACGACCCAAACGATGGCCAGCCGATGGAACGACGGCTCGTCGACTTGGGGCGTCGATGGAGATGCAAGTCTGGGAGTTGCAGACCCAACCTACGGGCACCAATCGATGGGGCGAAGCCCACTCGACGGTTCGTTGACGGGCAACCGTCAAGGGCCTGCAAAACTACCAGCTTCACTGTTAAAGACTTGTGGTTTTTGGAAAATTCACCCCAAGTCTTATAAAATAGGAGGACGATTATTTTAAGTGTGTATGGGTATTTTAAGATCATTTAAGTCATTAGACCTAGCACCTAGATCAAAACCTATTCCCTCCCAAAGTTTCTCAAAAACCTCCGTGAGAGCTCAAGGTGAAGATGGATCTTGATGATGGATCTTCAATGGATTTTCTTCTTCAATTCTATTTGGATTATTCTAATAAGGTATGAGAGTTCTTCATCTAATGTTTTTTATCACCTTAGAGTCAATTTCAAAGATATTTTCAAATGAAAAAGTCCTATTTCTACTCTAAGTCTTGGGTTCTTGCATGAAACGTTTTCAAACATTAACATATGATAGTATTGATGTATAATTGATTTTTTCTAATGAAAATCTCCATGAACTCTTGACCTTCTCAAATCTCTATATTTCGCTATGTTATGGGTGATATGATCATGTCTCAATGCCCTAAATTGATAAATTCATGTTGAATTACATTAAGTTCATTGTATATTATAATTATTGGATTGAATTGGTGATCATGACCATGGGTAAGGGCCTTTGAGTATTGTATTGGTTGATTTGTGATATACCGTGGTTTCACGGTATTATTAATACTTTTTCCTTAAGTTTAGTGTGTCCAAAAGCCTTTTTGTACTAATTTTTATATAAGTTTCTCTTTGTTTTGCAGGAAATCTGTCCAAAGATGAATGCGGAGATTTTGAGCGAAGAAATGCAGAAGAGACCACCTACGGAGCTTATGACGATCTGTAGGTGGCAGCGTAATGCAGCTGCTGAAGGAAGATGGAGAAGTCTGACCAAGTGTGGGATTACGAAGCTTGTGACGGTCCGTCGTGGCTCTGACGGTCCGTCCTGCAGGTTCGTCGTGAAGTTCATCGAAGTGATCCCAGTACCAAGTGTTTTAGAACGAAGACCCTCGACGGACCGTTGTGCCTATGACGGTCTGTCATACTTGTCGTCGAAGGGGATGAAGAGAGCAGCATAAGAAATTGCACAAGTATGGGACGACGGAGTCCACGACGGTTCGTCGACCCAGCCGCATTTTGGCAGATTTCCAGCAATTAGAATCTTTGTTTAATTAGGTTTTTGTTTTTTTTATAAATAGTTCGAAAAACCTCGTTTTTGAGGTTGGACTCTATTAGGTTAGACTCCCGTATTGTTAGACATCATATTATTAGACTCTAGATTATTTATCATTGATTACTTTGAGATTTTGTGAGATTATTGATTACTTTGAGATTCTTGCAAGTGATTTTTGGTGATTAATCAAGCAAACTTTCGGATTTTAATCTTTCTCATTGAAGTAAGTACATGAATTCTTATATAACATATTTGAATATTGTGATTATGGCTATGAGTAACTAAACTCCATAACTAGGGTTGTGGGAACCATAGGCAAATAATGAGATAAACCCTAACTAAAATAACAATTCTAGAATAGTGTCTTGCATGTATTAATAATTCTTTCGCTAAGAAGTCTTTTTAACGGATGGCCAACGTTAGAACTCGCCTTAATGCTAATTGCCGGACCAAGGAGGTAGTTAATAGGAAAAGAATTATTAACATAGATTTAGTGTATACTATCTAATAGGCTAGTATTGATTGGTACGAGGTAATAACTTAGTCAAATATCGAATACGATGCTTAATATGAGGTAAGGATAAGGGTTAGCATAGCAACACACGTAGCCGGACCAAGGTGCGGAGTGAGATTTTCTAGATGCCGGACCAAGGATTTAGAAATCATAACTTATCACTTTGCATGCAAGATACTAGGAAAGAATTGTTATAGTTAGTATTATTAAGTTATGAACCTGTGGGGAACACGTAAACCCTAGTTACTTTGATTAATTGATTAAAACCCAACATTCAAAGCTGTTAAGTGTCTCTTTCTAGTTTGTTATTTATTTTCACTTATTAAGAGATAGAAACCCCCCTTTTTATGTTTTTACTTTCCAAGGAAATCATTAACCAAACAATAGTAATAATCGGTTGAAGTTAAGTCTAGACTATTTTCCTCGTGGTAACGATCCCAACCTCACTAGTTGGGTTATTTACTTGACACGACCGCTTTACTTCTTATTTAAGAAGTAAGTTTGAGCGTATCAAATTTTGGCGCCGTTGCCGGGAATCTAGCTTTTAGATTAACTTGAACTTATTACTATAGTTTAGTTGATATTTTCTTGATTTTACTTTGTTTTATTGTTTTTGATTTCTTTTCAGAACTATCCTCCTTGTATGCCAAATACACGGAGAGGAAGAGAACCCTTGTTTCCCTACGATCACGAGCTAGAGCGTACACTGCGCAATATGAATCGAAACTTGGGAATAAATGATGAGGATCCGAACCGAAACATCCCAACTCTGGTTGATGTTCATGGTCAGATGTTACCCGATGCTCCGAGTGAACATCAACAGAGGGGAAAAAATCCAGTTCCATGGCCTCAAGCATACTACAGAGGGTATGATAACATAGCAGACTCGGATGGGCCACTTGTCTTGCCCCCTCTACCCACAGGCCACACCTTTGTGGTAACTAGTATAATGATGCAAATGCTCACTGCCAGAGGTTTGTTTTCAGGCTACCTTCTGAGGATCCACATGCCCATATAGCTAAGGTAAGGGCAGTGTGTAAAAGTTGTGTGGGGAGGCCTGATTTGGATCTAGATGTAATAGGTCTCAAAGTGTTTCCTCTCTCACTGACGGGAGAGGCTGCTATGTGGTTCACTGAGCTCCCATACAACTCAATCTTCACTTGGAACCAACTAAGGGATGTCTTCTTAGCACGCTACTATCCGGTCTCTAAGAAACTAAACCACAAAGACAGAGTGAACAACTTTGTTGCACTACCAGGAGAGTCAGTTAGTAGTTCTTGGGATAGATTCACCTCATTCTTGAGAAGTGTTCCAAATCACCGTATAGATGATGAGTCACTGAAGGAATACTTCTATCGGGGACAGGATGATAACAATAAAGCGGTGTTGGACACTATAGCAGGTGGATCTTATGGAGAATGCCCTTATGCTGAGATCGCTGAAAAATTAGAGAAAATCTCCCGAAATAACAAAGCTTAGAGTACTAGGAAGTCTGATACAGGGAGAAACACCTTCGCAGTGCAGTCCACTCACAACCTAGCCACAGATGAGATTCATGAAGAAATGGCTCAGATGAGAACTGAGCTTGGGTTGGTACTAAAACATGTCACAGGGGGTGCAGAAAAGATAAATGCAGTCAACTACTTGTCTAAACCACCACCTCCTAATGATGAGTGCTATTATGAGGAGGATTCCCATGCAGTAAATGAACAGATGGGGGGTTTCTGACCAAGTGCCCAAGGCTCTAATCAGGAGAATTGGCGCCAAGTTCAAGGGAACCAAGGTCGGAACTATGGTAACTACAATCGTGAGGGTCATTATGTCCGTGATGGAAACTACAACCGCGACAACAACTTTAACAGGAGTAACTATGCTAATAGAAACGATAGGAATGGGCCCTATGTCGCTCCTCAAAATCGTGAAGTTACTCCTAGGGATGTGGAGATAGTATGGCGCGAGTTGAGGATATGTTGCACAAAATGATGAGGAGGTTCGATGCTAGTGATGAGCACATTAAAGAGTTAAGGTGTGATTTATCTAGTATGTGGCAAAAAGTTGATACACATGCAATTTTGATTAAACAGATCGAATTGCAAGTGGCCCAATTATCTGCGACAGTGAACACACGGCAACCGGGCACTCTTCCTCGCAACACTGTCCACAATCCAAAGAATGATGCGCACTGTATGACAATCACTACTCGGGGTGGTAAGCAAACCATTGACCCACCTACGCCATCTACTGAGGAAAATGTGAAAAAGGATAATGATAATGTGGAGAAGGGTAGTGGTGAAGCAAAGGAAAGTAATGGAAAAGATGCAGAAGTACCTATGAAGGTAATCCCCATGCCTAGGCCACCACCACCTTTCCCTCAGAGATTAGTGAAAAAGACCGAGGATGGTAAATACCGGCTCTTCATAACAATGTTGAAGCAGCTTTCTATCAATGTCCCTTTGGTAGAAGCTCTAGAACAAATGCCCGGTTATGCCAAATTTATGAAAGATCTGGTCACCAAGAAAAGATCGGTCACTTTTGAGGATGATGATAGATTGCAGCATTGTAGTGTTATTGCTACAAGATCCCTAGTACAAAAGAAAGAAGATCTGGGTGCGTTCACTATTCCTTGTACAATTGGGTCATTACATTTTGCGAAAGCATTATGTGATTTAGGGGCAAGCATAAATCTCATGCCCCTCTCAATTTACAAGAAGTTGGGTTTGAGGGATCCAAAACCCACTGCGATGCGGCTACTGATGGCCGATCGGACAGTAAAAAGGCCTATAGGGATACTCCATGATGTGCTAGTAAAAGTGGAGTCATTCATCTTCCCGGCTGATTTTGTTATTCTTGATTGTGAGGTCGATTTTGAAGTGCCTATTATTCTTGGGAGGCCATTCCTTGCTACAGGTAGAGCCTTAGTTGATATGGAGAAGGTACATATGACATTTCGGTTGAATAATGAAGAAGCGACCTTCAACATTTGTAGGACCATGAGGCAGAGTGGTGAGCTCCAATCGGTATCTGCCATATCCCACAAAGAAAAGATGAAGAAGAAGATTGAACAGAAAAATGCAAAACAAGAGTTTATGGTTGGGGATTTGGTGCTTGTAGACAGTTCTGGGGTGCCTTGTCTTCCGGGCAATCTCAAGTCCAAATGGACTGGCCCTTACTTGATTACCCAAGTATTCCCTCATGGAGAAGTTGAGTTAAAAGCCAAGGAGGGAGTGTGGTTCAAGAGGAATAGAGATAGAATAAAACTCTATTTTGGGCATAAAACATCGGGGAATGAAGCGATAAAGGCATACCATCTTGATGAAGTCTGAGTAATCAAGTGTCCTCAGTCGTGCCGTGACATTAAATCAGGCGCTTGTTGGGAGGCAACCCAATACTTATCGTGTTTTTAGTAATGGTAGCATTTTTCTACTAATGGGTTTTAAATTTGCAGGCACATCACCAGGAAATTCTGCAGAAAATTACTCAGCAGCAGTCACTGACGGACACATCGACGGACCGTTGCGCCTGCGAAGGACCGTCGTACGCATCCATCGTACCAGGTACGTTTTTCTATTATTTTGAAACAAGGGCACACACGACGGAACCAACGACGGTTCGTCACAACTGCGACGGACCGACGTCAAGGAACCGTCGTGTGATTAATGAGGTATACCCGACCAGACCCGGCTGGACCCTTTTTCAAAATCAGACCGTTTAAACTCCCCAACCCCTCATTTCACCCCATTACTTCATTATTTCTCCCATTACTCTTCCCTTCTCAACTTCCTCTACCAACCACCGATCAGTGCCCTCTCACAATTCTCCAAAGCCCTAAAGTGTTATCTACTAGTGGAAACTGCTGCTGTGAGTGTCTATCTTGCCACCGAGTACTTGTGCATTTGTTTTTCTCCATTTCTAAGGTATGTATCTCAAATTTATACTCATTTATCTTGCATTTTTGTTTACTAGTTAGTATTAAGCTTAGTTCCTCATCGTATTTTGTTTACTTTATATGATTCTGTCTAACCTACGTTACAAATGTTCGAAATTGCGATGTTTACCACCCTAGACATAGGTGCTTTTGCATTGCTAGTTCCCTAGGTAGTTGGGTTAGACACATGTAGGTCCAAAACAATACAAGGTTGATGTGGGTTCATCGGGGATGCTTAGGGTACCCTTAGTTCTGTCACTGTCATTCAGAACGAGACCCCGATGACGGACCGTCGTACCCACGACGGACCGTCACAGGTTCCGTTGCAAAAGCCCTAGCACCTAGTCCCAACTGACACATGTGACGGATCGTCGTACTCACGACGGTCCGTCCTGCACAACCGTTTTGGTTGTCATAGACCCTGATTCTAAGGGTCTCTCATTTTTTTTCCCAAGTGTTCCCCAACGGACACATGTGACGGACCACGACGGTCCGTCCTGCACAACCGTTCTGGTTGTCAAAGACCCTGTTTCTAAGGGTCTCACTTTTTCTATGTGTCCTTCAACGGACCAATGTGACGGACCGTCGTACCCACGACGACCGTCCTGCATGACCGTCTTGATGGTCAGAGACCCCTCTCCTAAGGGGCTCCATATTTTTTCTCAAGTGTCCTACGACGGACATTTACGACGGACCGTCGTACGTGTGATGGTCCGTCCTGCACAACCGTCATGCTAGTCAGAGACTCTCCTTCAGGGTTCTCTATATATACATAGTCTAAGTAAAACACGACGGACCTCACGACGGTCCGTCATAGTCACGACGAGTCGTCATAGTCACGACGAGCCGTCACCAGGCCCTTCGTGTGTCACTATTTCTACAGCAATTACATACTATTTTCACTATTTAATTTCGTATGGTTTCGCTTGTCTTGTTTGCCACTACTCGTACTAATAGTGATCCTTTGCAGGTACTATCTACTATGGCATCCAAGCAAGACCGAACCTACGCAGCGGGTAATCAAAGTCTGTCGCCCCGTCTGCACGCATGATCATCGCCTCTAATGATCAGCGGGACCCTAAGTATGTTCCCCTAGGCACTTCCACACCTTCCCGTGCTGCACGTGCTCCCAGAGCTACAACCAAAAAGGTGGCGTTCGGTGTAGTCACTGCCTCCCAGTCTGATGAGGAGCGCACACTAACCGGCACACCCTCTGGGTCAGCCACAAATGAGGAAGGAGCGTCTGGCTCCTTAGGAATATCATGGTCCGAGGAAGCCTCTGGCTCTACTGAGGTTCCCGCACCCGCCACTGCTGCAGCGTCGGCCTCGTCTGATGAGGCTGACAGTTCAGACTCTACATCCGGCTCACCAGCTCAGGTCCCCACTCCAGCCACTGACCAGCCCAACTGGTGGTGTGTCGACTGGCAGTTTCAAGTCTACTCCGACGCCAAGTTCCTGACTGATAAAGGAGTGATGACTCGAACACTCACTTTGGATCGGCGAGTACTTACAGGGAGTCTCCCGACGATGCTGGAGATCCACAACCTCTTCACCAGGCATCGCTTGGAGTGGACAGCCCGTCTGTTGGGACGATACAGCGAAGAAATGGTCCGAGAGTTCTACGCATCTTACGTAGCGACTCTTCGATCACAGATCGATAAGCGGGCTGCCCCCGCTAAACAGGTCCCACTGGAGCAGGTCCGAGTCCGGGGTGTGCAGGTTGACATTTCCCTTCCAGCCATCTGCCGATTTCTATACGGCGAGAGTGTTGATGCTACTCAGACCCCCCTCACTACCGAGTTTGACTATCGCTGGCAAATAGTAAAGGATGACCAGTTCTTTCGCGAGCCAGCACTGAGAGAGACCACCAAGAGGTGGATGGCCCTGCACCTCTCAGTAGATGGAGAGGGTGTCGATTGGGTCACTGAGCCGAAGGGGGCCATCAAGAAGGCCAACCTCACGTTCACAGCAAAGTTCTTGTGGCTGCTTGTCCGTCACTGCCTTTCCCCCACAGCTGTTGATAACATCGTTACCTGGGATCGAGCAGTGTTTATGGCGGTGATGATAGCCGGATTCGAGGTGGACTTCGCATGGCTTCTCCAGGCAGTCATGCACGAGAGGGCATTCAAGGTCACTACTACCTACCCTTTCCCGTGCATGATCTTTGCCCTTTGCAGGTCCGCAGGTGTGCCTCTATGGCACGTAGATCAGCTTAAGACCCCGCAGGGCACTGTAGACGTCGGCCTCATCAGAGACGAGGCCAATAAGTTGGCTCCACGCAGAGGGCCCCGTCCAGAGCTGCTCCCACTTGCTGATGATCTTGCTGATACGGTAGCCTAGGCCCGCACATCTACACAGGCGTCCACTGACACTACCCCAGTCGAGTCTATCCCGGGTAGCAGCACAGCCTCGAGCTCCTCTCGCACAGCCCCTCTACCGGCACTGGTCCCGCTTTCCAGGGTCCAAAAACTAGAGGCACAAATGGCCACTCTTCTGCATCATATCCAGCCGTGGATGCAGAAGTCGATTACTGAGTCCGAAGAGCGTCTCGAGAGGAAGATGATGCAGTTTACAAAGCGGAAGATCGCTGAGGTTAACCAGCGCCTGGACGCCTTTGAGTTGAGAGTGCTAGCCCGACCAGCCCTCCGGTGGATGTGTCGACTCTTCAGGCTGCAGTCAACAGTCTTCGTGCAGACATCGACACTATCTTAGAGGCTAGGGTGCCGGAGTCTGAGGCCCCTTCTTTCGAGCCTGCTGAGGACACCGTGTTGGCGGCCCTTTTTGCTACTTCTGACATTCCACCACCTCCCTCTCGAGAGAGTGCCAAGAGGCGTAGGGGTCGAGCAGAGGACGAGGCGCGAGCACGGAAGAAGGAGCGTCGAGATATAGAGGTTGCGAGGAGAGCCTCCTTTGCTGAGGAGGAGGCGCACCGACTGAGAGCATCTGAGTTAGCGGCTAGGGCGTCTAGCTCCCGCACTGTAGATATAGAAGGAGGCACTACTGATGGTGCGGATGTTGCTGAGGACACCACTGAGGGTGTCCAGATTGCAGAGGACGTGGGTTCCGGGGAACCGGACCCACCATCTTGCTGATCGACGGCGCTTTGCGCCATAGGTTTACTTCACCTACCACTCTTGTATTTAGATTTTTATGCATTGGGGACAATTGCATGCCTTTTTGTTGGGGGTTGGGTAAATGGATAGTGAGTGTTAGGGTGAAATCTGAGTAGCCCAATTCACTATCCTCTTTTGGGATTTTCTTGCCTGTGTTCTTTTTTCCCCAAAAGACTGATTACTTTTTCTGTTGAACCGGCGTGTTTGTATCTTTTGTACATAGTTCAAGTCTGAAGCATGATGGCTAAAATGACATCCTGATAAACTGGAAAATAATGCATGACTAGGCATAGTAACTGATAATTGTGTGGCTCTAAGCATGAAATAGAGTTACACCATTGTATTACCCTAAGTCTTAAATTCGAATTAGGTGTCTGATAATCTAGTATAGTGAGGAAATTTGAATAGTCCACTATTGGTTCTGAGCTAGAACTTGCCTGGTTAGTCCTGCTTAAAATTAAGCTGTAATAGACAATTAGGAAATGATCATAGGCCCTTATTCAATATAGCCCATTTCTAACCTAAATAAAAGAAACCAAATGAAATTTATCCTTCTTTGACCCAAATAATCTGAGCTTAAAATTAGACCTTTCTTTTTCACCCCAACTGATCTTTTCTGGGAACAATGTGTTGGCCCTGGTCCCTCCTTGGACATGTGCACCTCAGCTTATGCCAAAAGCATAAGTTGAGGGTGGCTAATGCATAAACAACCTTTGTTATGGCCCTGACCCAACTTTGGGTATGGTGTACCTTGACTCATGGCAAAGCCATGAGTTGAGGGTGGCTACTATGAGGAATGCTATGAAAAGTGGGGTTGAAAGAACAAAGAGAGAGAAAAAACAAAAGTAAAGTGACTCAAGAATTAGATGAAAAGAAAAGTAAAGAAAAAGAAAAATACACAAGAAATACAAACAAGAAAAGAAGAGAGTCACTTACACAAATGAAGAAAGAAGAGAAAATAGCAAGGTGAAAGAATATGAGAAACTTGGCGAGATAAAATGAGAGACAGTGGAAGGTTTAGCCGATATGTCAAGGAGGGCAAAAAGTCACTAAAGTATACCAAAATATACCTTACCTGACCCCGAGCCTATGTTACTAGCTAAAAAAGTCCTATCGTGATCCTAAGGGTTGTATAGCGAACTAAAGGCAGTGAAAATAAGGGCAATCTTATGGCAAAAAGTATGAATGAGTGTGACTTTGTTCTGAGAGTGAGTGTTGAAAAGTAATCCTTATACTTAAACTGAAATCATTGTGTGAAAAAGGAGGATTTTATATTAAAGTGAGGACACTAGTTGCAATACCAGAATTGTTAGCACCTCAGTGAGAGATTGAAGAGGATAGGTGTTAGTGCATGGTGAGTCTGTGTCATGTTCTGATCCCACAAAATTCAAGCCTAATAGTGATAGCATGCATAGATTTGATGAGATTGATCGCGATTGATAGTCAAAAGATTGCAAAGGATAAAACATGGATACTATTGTACAAAGATTGTGTAGTGAGTCATAGTGCGTCGCTTGACGACAAACAACGAATTTCAATTGAGGGTGTTGATATACCGTGGTTTCACGGTATTATTAATACTTTTCCTTAAGTTTAGTGTGTCAAAAAGCCTTTTTGTGCTAATTTTTATATAATTTTCTCTTTGTTTTGCAGGAAATCTATCCAAAGCTGAATGCGGAGATTTTGAGCGAAGAAATGCAGAAGAGACCACCTACGGAGCTTATGACAGTCCGTCGTGCTTGTGACGGTTCGTAGGTTGTAGCGTAGTGCAGCTGCTGAAGGAAGATGGGGAAGTCTGACCAAGTGTTGGATTACGAAGCTTGTGACGGTCCGTCGTGGCTCTGACGGTCCGTCCTGCAGGTTCGTCGTGAAGTTCAGAGAAGTGATCCCAGTACCCAGATTCCAAGAGTTGAAGTGTTTTAGAACGAAGACCCACGACGGACCGTTGTGCCTATGACGGTCCGTCATACTTGTCGTCGAGGGGGATGAAGAGAGCAGCAGAAGAAATTGCAAAAGTATGGGATGACAGAGTCCACGACTGTCCGTCACGACCACGACGGTCCGTTGCGAGGTCCTTCAACCCAGCCGCGTTTTGGCAGATTTCCAGCAATTAGAATCCTTGTTTAATTAGGTTTTTGTTTTTTTATAAATAGTTCAAAAAACCTCATTTTTGAGGTTGGACTCTATTAGGTTAAACTCCGTATTGTTAGACATCATATTATTAGACTCTGGATTATTTTTCATTGATTACTTTGAGATTTTGTGAGATTATTGATTACTTTGAGATTCTTTCAAGTGATTTTTGATGATTAATCAAGCAAACTTTCGGATTTTAATCTTTCTCATTGAAGTAAGTACATGAATTCTTATATAACATATTTGAATATTGTGATTATGGCTATGAGTAACTAAACTCCAAAACTAGACTACTTTCCTCGTGGGAACGATCCCAACCTCACTAGTTGGGTTATTTACTTGACACGACCGCTTTACTTCTTATTTAAGAAGTAAGTTTGAGCGTATCAATTTGCCTATGGATTAAAGTTTGAGATTGGATTAGTGGTACGCTGCCCTAACTCTCTTATATTATGTTGTGTAACTCTTACAGATGATGATAATTGGTATGGTCCACTTATGGTGGTTAGATGAGGAGGAGATGTGAATTTGGTGAAGAAGAAAAATAAAGGTGTTGTAGATTTTATTTTTTTTCTTTTTCTTCTTTATTGAAAGGTAATTTTTAAAGTAAATAATTAATTAATTAATTTTTAAATAGGTTTTTATTCATGATATATTTTTTAAATAATTTTTTAATATATATATCACATGTCATTATTTAATTTACTACTTTGACCCGTCATCGGCGAGTGTAATGCATATGTCCTATATATTTGGCTGGTTGTAAAAAAACGTGTCAATATGACACAATTTCCCCGACTTACGGTGTTTAAAATGAACAAGTTCCACTTGAGGTGTGCAAGTAAAAATAGATGTCAACTTTAGGTGGCTACCGATGAGTTAGGCCTTGTGGATAATGTAGCCTTGTCGGCATTACTTTATAAATTGTGGAACAATGTGACCTCGTCGGCATTACTTTATAAAATAGGATATTATCATGTATAACTTGGCTATGTTATCATTGTAAATGTCTTGATGACTTGTGTATATATGCTAAATTAAAGCATGTGTTCTTTTATGTGATTATATGTGATAATGTTATGCTACAGTGGTGCCTTATGTATGTATACTTGAAGTTGAAGTGTGAATCTTCCTAGTTGACTATATGAGACTTGTGATGATTTATGTTGATGATTATATAGAACTGTGTAGGATGACTAGTAAGTATGCTCAGCTGACCCTATGTGGTTCTTGGATGATATGTTATATGTGATATGGTAAAGTATGTGTGTGTCTTGTTTAGGTAGACTTATGTCCCTTATTTGATACATGTAAGATGTAAATATGAGTTCTTGACTTAGTATGCTAAAGCTTCTTAGTCTTGTATAAGTGATTGACATGTGACCTTGAATATAGTTAAAAAGGTCTTTTATGTGGAATCTTCTAGAAAGAAGGTTATGATATCCTTGAAGTCGAAATCCGTAATGGTATATTTCTTGTGTGAATGGTGAATGTAGGGTTTGATTGGATGGAACAACATGAAATCATCCTTAGGAAAATCATTGAGTTATCCTCTTAACCTTTGTAAGGCAACCGTAAGGGACCTCTTTGGTAAGGTGTAATGTGATTAGGTTGTGAACTTGATATGAAACCTTTTCATGTACTCATTTATTGAAATACTCTATGAGAACAAAGGCTAGCACCGAGTATGGTTGGAGGAGTTGCTCTATTTGAATCATGATAATGGAGAACAAATAAACCCTTCATATTCCTTAACCATGTGCCTACATGGGATGTGTCCTCGTTCTACCATTGGAAAGTAGAACACCCTCCATCGGAGTAGGTTACAACTCGGGATTCCATGCTTAGCTACCATGGTCTATGTAGGTTATTGCCTATTCTCGTCGTATGGGACACATGCTAGTGTTGGATAAGTTCTATAAAGTTTATGTAGTGGTATGAGACGCTATCTAGACATTACACGAATAGGCTTGGAAGATGTTAGTATATGAGTCCCTAGGTCTTCACCAAGATCATTATATGAATGTCCTGAAGTGTTGAATGTCTTCTAAATGACTTAATGACTTTAATGACTTAAGTAAAGACTTGTTAATTGAAAAGGTATCTATCGAGAGTAGCTTTGAGGATTGCTTAGGTAGGCTTGGAGAGGGTGTATAGGCGTTCTCTTCATGTCTTACTTAGGTGAGTCTTAGAGTAATTCTAGGTAGGGAGTCTAATTGGTAAAATGTGAATGATCTTATCTTAGGTAGTCTAAAGGATCTTTTTGGTGTGTATGTACGACCCAAAACGAGCCGCGAGTGGCACCCACACTTATCCTACTATGTGAGCGAACCAACCAATCTAAACCCCAACATTTCAACAATAATTAACAAAATACAATGCGGAAGACTTAAAACTCATTAATGAAAATCGATTAAATAACTTCTAAAACTCAATACTTATTATTCCCAAAATCTGGAAGTCATCACCATAAGAACATCTATCCTCAAATCACTAAATCTAAGAGTATCTAAGAAGCTAAAATAAATAAAAAGCAAGTCCATGCCGGAATTTCAAGGCATCAAGACATGAAGAGGAAGATCCAGTCCAAGCTAGAAGCAATAGCTCACCCTGAAATCTGGCTTGATAAAGACTGGCTAGAGTTGCGGTTGAGTTGAAGATGACGGTACATTTGCTGCACTCCACAATTAACAAAGAAAAACAAATACAAGTAGGGGTCAGTACAAGGCACAAGTACTGAGTAGGTATCATCGGCCAACTCAAAATAGAAACAGTATATATCAGATAATAACATAAAATCAACTAATATTCTTAACAGGCGACATTAACAATTACCATAACCCTTGGTCACAACACCAAGCACATCAATGAGGACTCACGCCTCCCCATCATACTCATTTGGGAATTAGTTCTTTAAAATTTAGTATATTATCATAATTCAAGATTTCATTATCTTTATTCCTCTTGTGTCGGTACGTGACACTCCGCTCCATTACTACTATCCTGGTGTCGGAACGTGACACTCCGATCCATTGTCACGACCCAAATCGGGGACGCGACTGGCACCCACATTCACCCTCCTATGTGAGCGAACCAACCCATCTAAACCTTAATATTTAATACAATATCATCAAAAGTAATGCGGAAGACTTAAAACTCATTAATAAAAACAATTCAAAACTATTATTATTATCCCCAAAATCTGGAAGTCATCATCACAAGAACATCTATCTCAAATTGCTAAACTAAAACTGTCTAAGAAGCTAAAACAAATACTAGCTAGTCCATGCCGAAGTTCAAGGCATCAAGACTTGAAGAAGAAGATCCAGTCCAGCTAGAACATTAGCTCACCTGAAGATCCGGTGTGACGAAGACTGGCTTGATTTACTGCTGAGTTGAAGTTGATGGAACGTTTGCTGCATTACACAAATAACAAAGAAGAAAACATAAAATAGGGGGTCAGTCAACCACAAATACAAATACTGAGTAGATATCATCGGCTAACTCAAAATAGGGAACAGTATATATCAATAATAATGTAAATCAACTACAATACTCAACATGTAGCAATAACAATATTAATTCATCAATGAATACAACCGAGTTCACACATGAGGACTCAAGCCTCAATACCATACTCATTTGGGAATTAAGTTCATTAGATTGAGTATATTCATTATCTTTCAAGATTCATTATCTTTCTTCCTCTTGTGTCGGTACGTGACACTCCGCTCCTCTAATTCATTCTATCCTGGTGCCGGAACGTGGCACTCCGATCCTCATATACTATCCTGGTACCGGAACGTGGCACCCGATCCATATACTATCCTGGTGTCGGAACGTGACACTCCGATCCTCATATTCTATCCTGGTGTCGGAACGTGACACTCCGATCCTCATATTCATTCTATCCTGGTACCGGAACGTGGCACCCGATCCATATACTATCCTGGTGTCGGAACGTGATACTCCGATCCTCATATTCATTCTATCCTGGTACCGGAACGTGGCACCCGATCCCCTAATTCATCAAGCCTTCTTTTACACTAAGGCATCCTCAATCTCATTATATAATTTATCAAGCCTTCTTTCATACTAAGGCATCATCAATCTTATTATATAATAATCAAGCGAATTAGGGTTCTTTCAAGATTTGGGATCAATAGCTTCATCATTCTTTGTTAATTCATCACATTTCATAATCATAATCATGCAAGCATACAATTTAAGCACATAGCAGGGTTTACAATACTATCACACATAATATTCACTATTAAGAGTTCACTACGAATATCGTAACATAAACCATAACCTACCTCCACCGAAGAATTGAAATCAACAAGAAATCTCCCAAGCTTTGTTATTCCTCTTCCCTCTTCGATCGATCAATACTCTCTTTCTCTTGGTTCTTTCTGTTTTGTTTTATTCAAACCCTCTTTCCTTTACCCTAATTATCATATAATTAAGACTAAAAGAGGACAATAGAGCCACTAATTAACTTAAGGTTACCTCTTTTAACCCTCAAGGAATAGACTATTAATATTAACCCTCAATCTTTATAATTAAGGAAGAATAGTCCAAAACGACCCTTAAAACGTGTGGAGAAATCCTAAACTGCCTGGGACTTGCGCAACCTGTGACGGGCTCGTGCCTGCGACGGTCCGTCACGATGGTCGTCGCATCCTCCCCAAATGTTAGGTGGACTGTGACGGCCCGTCACCCCTGTGACGGTCCGTCCTGCACCTCCGTCATGACGGCCAGAAACTCGTTTCTTGTACCAAATTCTCAAAAGTTGAATTGTTTTGCACGGAAACTCACGACGGTTCGTCGTGGATGTGACGACACGTCCTGCAGGTCCGTCACAATTTATAGAGAGTCGATTTTAAGTATCCAATTGAAGAATTCTAAGTAGTGTGGAACGAAACTTCCTCGACGGGACGTCGTGACCACGACGGTCCGTCGTGACATCCGTCGTCCCAGCCAGTTTTCCAGAAATAAAATCTGTTGCTCAAAACGACTAAACAGGTCGTTACAATAGATACCAATTTACCCATCGTTCGTCCCCGAACGATCAAAAGAAGAAAAACAATGGAAAAAAGGAGTACCTGAATCTGTAAACAGATGTGGGTATTTTTCTTGCATATCTGCCTCCTTCTCCCAAGTAGCTTCTTCAACCGGTCGATTCTTCCATTGAACTTTGATGGATGCAATCTCTCTCAAACTCAACTTGCGAACTTCTCTATCTAATATAGCAACGGTTCCTCTTCATAAGTCAAGTTCTCATCCAACAAAACTGAATCCCAACGGATGATGTAGTTTCCATCTCCATGGTATCTTTTCAACATGGACACATGAAATACCGGATGCACTCCGGACAGCCCTGGGGGCAAGGCTAATTCATAAGCACCTCCCCTATTCTCTTAAGCACTTCAAATGGTCCAATGTGTACCTTGGACTTAACTTACCCCTTTTTCCGAACCGCATCACCCCTTTCATGGGTGAAACCTTCAACAAGACTTGTTCACCTTCCATGAACTCCAAATCTCTAACCTTTCGGTCTCTGCATACTCCTTTTGTCTACTTACGCCGCTATAAGCTTTTCTTGAATAACTTTCACCTTCTCCATAGAATCTCTCAACAGATCAGTCCCCCAAGGTCTAACTTCAAAGGCATCAAACCAACCGATGGGAGATCTACACCTCCTCCCATACATGCTTCAAATGAGCCATATCAATACTGGAGTGATAGCTATTATTGTATGAAAACTCCGCCAAAGGTAAAAAGCTATCCCAATGGCCACCAAACTCTATCACACATGCACGAAGCATATCCTCCAACACTTGAACAGTTCGCTCAGACTGACCATCAGTCTGAGGGTGAAACGCAGTGCTAAGGTCCAACCTAGTACCTAATTCAGCATGTAATGTCCTCCAAAACTTAGAAGTAAACTGTGTACCTCTATCTGATATGATGGAGAGTGGAACTCCATGCAACCGAACAATCTCTGAGATGTAGATCTTGGCTAACTTCTCTGCATTGTAGGTCACCTTGACAGGAATGAAGTGAGCAGACTTAGTTAACCTATCAACAATCACCCAAATCGAGTCATACTTACCCAATGTCTTGGGAAGACCAACCACGAAGTCCATCGCGATTCTCTCCCACTTCCATTCAGGAATGGGCATTCTCTGAAGTGTTCCTCCGGGCCTTTGGTGTTCATACTTTACTTGTTGACAATTTGGACATTTGGCAACAAACTCAACAATATCTCCCTTCATTCTACTCCACCAGAAGTGTTGCTTTAGGTCGCGGTACATCTTGGTTGCACCAGGATGTATAGAATATCCGGAATTATGAGCTTCTGTAAGAATAGTGGTGATCAAATCATCGATGCGGGGTACAAATACCCTTCCCTTAATCCTCAAAACACCTTCCTCATCAATTGTTGCTTCTTTAGCCTC
>JAKWIY010000103.1:0-45441 GCA_027704805.1 Solanum corneliomulleri | reverse complement strand
AATTTGAAGAAAGTTAAACATTTGTAAACTAATACTTCCTCGTTCCTTTTTATTTGTTGAGCTTTTAAATTGATATACTTATTAAAAAATAATTAATGATGTAGTGAGTTTATCATTTTATTTTTATTAATTACGAAGTGGATAAAGAATTTTTATATTTTTTAATGTAATTAGTCATTTAATGAGGGTATAATAGGTTAAAAAAATTATCCTTTCTTAATTTGTCAAAATAGACAAGTAATTAGAGATAATTATAAAAGAAAAAATGGACAAATAAAAAGGGATAGAGGAGTAGTACTCCTCCGATTAAAAAAGATCTACTTTTTCTTTGTCTTTTCTAAACAAATGATTTTTTTTTTGCATTACTTTAAAATTAACTTTTCACGTGATATATTTAAGATCACAAGAATCAAGATTAGAAGATATTTTGACACATTTGACATAACTTTAATTTAAAATTATAATATTCAAAATCTTTTTTTAATTTTTTTTATGCTAAATCAAAACAAATCATTCTTTTTTATACTATGACAGTGCCCCTCAATGTAAAAAGGAAGACTTGTTCTTGAACATTGAGTTGACCTTTCTTGTGGTCTGCTAGACTGTAATTTTTTTATTCTATTTAAATCTAGGCTGACAGGCGATCTAAAATAGCCAAATACATATGTGATTTTTTTTATTATTATTATTTTAAAAAATAAGCTACTTGCAAGTGGTAATACTCAACTCAAATTCCAGTGGTAGAAAGTTGTCTCTTTATGGTTCACTAGTTAGGAATACAGTAGGTAGTATAAACTTTTCCTTTTAGGTAGCAGAACAAGTTTTTATGGAAGAGTACCGTCACAGGCTTAGAGTATTTGCTAAGACTCTGTGCGGCATTTAAAAACTTACTCACGAATTTTTCACGATCTTGTAAGCTCAAGTAAGCCCTTTTATACTAAGATCGCTAAGAGAATGAAAGGAAGACTTTGAAAATTTTCGGAAGAACACTTTTATTGCTTGGAAATTGCTTACAACTTTCTTGGTTTGCTTGTTTCAAGCTTGGATACCTTGCAAATGAATGTCACCCCCTATTTATACTACCTCCTAAGGACCTAAGTGTAAATATTATTTACTTTACAAGTCCCTCCTTATTTACACTTTAGTCTCTCTCTAGAAAATTCTACACATTCTTGGAATTTCTAAATATTTTCAAGAAAATATCCAAGTTATTCTTGAGAATTCTCTAGTCTTCTATATTAGTCTAGAAGGTTCTAGAGTTCTCTGCAAATCTCTCCACAACTCTAGACCCTTCCGCTCCCATCCGGACGCAAAATTTAATTGTCATGTGGCGGGATGTGACACTCTCCCCCCACCTATGGATGCGACGACCGCGTCGCATCGCCACTTCATCGGTGATCGAATCTTGTCTTCTCGTACGCGCGAACAATAGTTCATTGACTTGATCAATGCCCTCACGAAACTCTTTCAATTGCTTCTTTACCTCTTCAAACTCGGCCTTACGATCTACCTCCTTCCTAGGAGGCAAGCGCCTCGACGGCTTCTTTGGCATCACGACGTTGTTCCCTCTTGGAAGCTTCTTCTTGCCTGGTGGAAAGGACTTCTTAGCACTATTGTCTTCTTTCAAACTTGTAATGGTGGCTAAAAATGTCGAATTCTCCTTCTTAGGATTTTTCTTGAGGTGCATGGCCGTTAGTCGGATCTGCCTTTCTGTCTTCAGTGCCTTAACCATGGGAACCATGCATGTTCCTTCTTTCTCCATGACAAGAAGTCGTTGGAGGTAAGGATTTGTCACCGTGTGTCACTCCTGGAAGAACTCCTGCCTAAGAATTATATCAAAGAGATGTAAAGGAGCGACAATGAAGTTAGTTTTACCTTGACACTCACCTAGCGTGATGCTTACTCCATGAGCGACTTCACTCACGGGAGTCGGTGGTGCATTAACCGTCCTAAGTTTGGCGTTACTTGGACTATAACGCAGCCCCAACCTTGTCACTGCCATCTTCGTCATGATATTGACCTCTGCATTTGTGTCGACCATAGCACGAGCGGGTCTTCCATTGATCGTGATGTCGACATATTGCGCGTTGCATATTCTCGGCTTCTTTGATTGCTTGGTGATAGCTCTGCATAGTCTTATCAATCCCAATTGCATCGTCTCCGCGCCTTGTTCTTGGTCATGTGCTTCCTTTTCTTTCCGCTCTCGCAGGATAGCACCAAGGCTCTTCAGCTCGGGGCACCTCGCATAGCCATGCGGTCCACCACATATGTAGCAACCACCTTTTTGGCAACCTCTGTCTTTCTCTCCGTGTTGCCATGACATCCAGACTTCTTGTCATCGAACTCATATGTATCATGCTTCTTAGGATGTGGCCATTGTTCCTTGCCTTTGCCACGATCTCCCCCACCATGGTCATGACTATCTCTCATCACATCTCCTTTGGCTCTGTCAGGCTTCTCGTGCCTGAAGTCTGTCAATGCTTCGACCTGTGTGATGTCTTCATCAATAGTCCTGATCTGTCGACGTTCCAACTCCGTCCTGGACAAACTTTGCAGCCCATCCATGAAGTGGAACAACATATCTTCATCTGTGAGGTTGGGGATCTGAAGCGTAAGGGTGGTGAACTCTTGGACATATGCTAGAGTGCTACCCGTTTGCTTTAGCTCCCTAAACTTGCGCTTAGCCTCATAGGTGACGTTGTTAGAGAAGAATGCCTTCTTGAACTCCTCTTGGAATTGCTCCCAAGTGTTGATCGTGCAACACACCTTCCCTATCTCAGACTCTTTACGCCTCCACCATAGCATAGCCATCTCGGACAAGTACAACACGACAGGGTTGATCTTGTTCTTGTTGCTTCTCACCCGACTACACTTAAAGTAATTCTCCAAGTGCCATAGAATGTTTTCCACATCTTGAGCGTCACGGACGCCCTTGAATATAGGTGGCTTGGGAGCCTCCACCCTGGCCTTTCTATCTCGATCGAACGACGATGATCCTCCAACTTCCGTGCCTTCCTTGAGTACTTTTACTTCATCCTTCAGGGTCTCGATCGTTCTAAGCGCTTCCGTAAGCTAATGCTCCAAGGAAGTGATGGTCTCTTTTGCGTTAAGCACATCCACAGGCCTACACTCCAAGGAAGTGATGGCCTTCTTCATCTCGAACTCGGCCCGCTGGCGACCCTCCAACTCCTTCTGTATGCTCTCGCTCTCCTCAAGGGTGAAGTCCTCAAGGGTCTTGAACTTGCCGTCGTCACATTCATGCACCGGCCTAATATCTCCACGGCATGCCTTGCCACTTCCACCCTTTCGACCCATTTTTCTCCAGCGGTGACGTCTATGACATCTTCGCCTTATTCATCGTCACTTGTTTCGGTCGTTGATGATGGATGAGATGTTAGTGCCTCGCTAGGTGTGGGATCGGGCAGCACCTCCTCGTTACCCTTTTGATGTTTTTTCCCCTTTCGGTTCTTCATTCCACCATCTATACGGACGTTGGTGGTGATAGTGCTGTTTATGTCTCCTTCAGTAGTCATTCCCTTAGTCTCAAACCTACTCTGATACCACTTTGTCACGGACTTAGAGTATTTGCTAAGAATCCGTGCGGCACTTGAAAACTTACTCACTAATCTTTCACGATATTGTAAGCTTAAGTAAGCCCTTTTATACTAAGATCGCTAAGAGAATGAAAGGAAGACTTAGAGAATTTTTGAAAGAAGGTTTTTATTGCTTGGAAGATTGCTTACAACTTTCTTGGTTTGCTTGTTTCAAGCTTGGATGCCTTGCAAATGAATGTCACCCTCTATTTATACTTCCTCCTAAGGACCTAAGTGTAAATATTATTTACTTTACAAGTCCCTCTTTATTTACACTTTAGTCCCTCTCTAGAAAATTCTACACATTCTTGGAATATCTAAATCTTTTCAAGAAAATATCAAAGTTATTCTAGAGAATTCTAAGGAATTCTCTAGCCTTCTATATTAGTCTAGAAGGTTCTAGAGTTCTCTGCAAATCTCTCCACAACTTTAGACCCTTCCGCTCCTATCCAGACGCAAAATTTAATTGTCATGTGTCGGGATGGGACAAGTACTACTTAATTTATTTATTTGGATATCATCTCTTGAAGGGGTGGGGTTGGGGTTCCAAGTTAAAGAAACAGGAATCAATTAGGCGGTGGCCAACTTTTAACTAGCGCGTAGTCATATATTTTCGGGAAAAGGCATAGATTCTCCTTTAAGTTGTACTGAAAAGTCAGTTATACGCTTATATTATCATGACGACCTCTACACATCTCTGCATTTAAAAGTGAATTTATTAACCCCCTAAAGCTGACATGGCAAAATAATAATAATTTTAAAAAAAATCAGCGCGTCAGAGCATTATTATTGAAATAAAAAAAATGAAAAGTCAAAATATTTCTTAAACCCGACCCCACATCTCTACTTCTTCACACCTACCCTTTCATCTTCTTCACACTCCATTAACAAGAAAACCAAGAAATAAATTACTTTCAAAAGGAGTTAAATTTCAGAAGGTTTCAATTGATTGAGCTTTGGCGGACATTTTTTTATTATTGAGTGATCGATTGAAAATGGAAATAAACTTTGTTGGCGGAAACGTGAAATTAAAGAACAAGTAAGAACAACAATATTTAACGTGGTTCGGATTAAAATGATCCTACGTCCACCAAAGAACAACTGCACCAATATTTATTTCACTCTACAAAGAATACAAGTGAAATACTACAAGAGAGAGAACACAAATGCCTTAGAAGGTGAGAAGGCAAGTGAGAGGATGATTTGAAAATGAATTAAGAGCTACTTATTTATAGGAATGAATTCATCCTATTGATGTCATCCATGACATCACTATATGTCAAAAATGTCAAGGTTAATAATATGAAACTATTTTATGGTTTGCCTAAACTTCACCTACCAAGATACTATTTTTTACTTTTATTTTGTACTAATTATCTTCCTACCAAATATTCATGTTATTTCATCTTGCATTTAGTTTGATTCCACAACAACCAAACCAACTCTTTCAAACTTATTTTTCTATTATACTATTTTTTTTTTAAAAAAAAATCTCCAGAAAGAACATGAAAAAATAACAAGTTGAAAAATATTTACAACTAAAATCCGCAACAAATAACAATAAAAACTTAGTTTTCATGGCCAATCAATGGAAGAAACTGAAATAACCTTCTTGAGGGTACATTTTGAAATGAAAAAAATTCTTTCACTCGGAAATAAACTCCAGATTGCGGGTAATTTCATTGGTGGTCATTGCTAAAAGTTATTCTTTCCCATTTTACAATGAAGAAGATAGAATTATTAGAAAATTTTGATAATTGATTAGAAATTAATTAGTGTAAACAATAATTAAAAAAATAAAATTTAAGTAACAAAGAAAAGAAAGTAAAAAAAAACAAAAAAATAGAATTTCTGATATGGCGCTGACGTGTCAGCGAGTGTAACACACCACATACTGTGAGAGTGGTGTTGCACATAACAGGGTGGTATTAAATTCACTTTTGAATAGTAAAAGTGTGTAATAGGTCGTCATGATAGTTGAACCGTGTAAATGACTTTTCGGTACAAGTTCAAGGGGGAGTCTATGCCTTTTCTCTATATTTTCAAATATTCTTATTTGGTCATAGTCAATTTTTAGAAAAATATGATTTATGCTCATAAGTTTTAAAAACTATCAGAACGAACCATAAGTTTGTATTATAAGTCAATTTGATCTTTGTTGCAACAAGTAACAAGTAGTGTACATGATACTAGTAGTTTAGAGTGAGTCCAACAACTATCATTCCATACATTATGAAGTAGACAAAGCACATGACTTTATATTATCCTGAGCTGATTGTTCATCAATTTCGTCAACCACCATATAATCACTTTCATATTAATTGACTATTTCATAACTACTTTGGTGTTCACGTAAAAAAAAATATGTAATACAACACAAACAACTACTATATAGGGTGTTCCTGTAAAAGATTAAAATTGGTGTAAATTTTTAATTTTTAAAAGATTCCATATAATGAGATTAACCCAAAAACTAAAAAAAACTAGTATTTGAGAATTTGAAATATTTTTTCAAATAATGACAAATTGTATGGATAAACACTATTTATCAAATTTTTTTCACAAATATTATTTGGAAAATCTATGGCCAAATGGGCCCTTGTTTTTGGGGAATGTTGTTTGAGTCAATGTCTTATTAGCTCATTAAAAAAAATTAATTTCTACGCCAATTTCTCCCTCCAAAGAAGGCTACCACCTCTCTCGCCACCCTGGTCTAACTTTTTAAAAATATTTTTACGGAAATACTTCATTTTTTAAAATCATTTTTACGTCATTTCTACCCCCTCCCCCTTCACCCTAGTCCATCCCGTCAATTTTCTTGGAAACTATTTTAAATTTAATTTTTTCATTTTCATGTCATCCCCTACCCCAATCACCCCCTACCCTAGTCATTCCCGTAAAAAAATTGTTTAAGAAAATAACGTTTTTGGAAAATATTTCAATCTTTTTTTTAAAAAAATTTACGCCAATCCCACCCCTACTCCCGTTGACCTCGTCAATTTTTTTTTTTAAAATAATTGAAAAAAGAATTGGGTCAAATATTAAGGCTAGTTTTTAGAACGATCGAGATCGGGTCCTAAACTAATTTAACACGGTTGATTTTCATATCAGATTTTACTTTCCTAAAGAGTATTATTTAGTCTCAAGAAAAAAAAGTAATAGATATTTTCTAGAAAATATTTTTCATTCATCAACCAAACATTAAAAATATTTTCTACTCACCAACCAAAATATGAGAAAATAAGTTAGAATTCACTTGTTTTCCAAGAAAACATTTTCGTTTGTACCAAACACACCCTATAACAAGGAATTTTACACTATGTAGTCACAAATAGAATATTCGAAGTGACTACAACACAATAAAAAATAATCACACTCTTTTGATTTACTACCTTACTAAAATATTACACACACTCTATTTTTTCTTCACATACTATTTTTGTCATAATAGTTTGTGGAATACGTCACGTTGCTCTCAAATATTTTTTTCTCTCTATCTAATGAGCAAGAACACTCTATTTATAAGAAGAGAAAATCAAATCCATGCTAGTGATGACATAGGCAAATGTAGCAACTTTCAGAAAGGTTGCAAATTTTACCGATTTATCAACCACCAAATCTATCATTTTGACCATTTGCTGCCTCAACTTCCTTTTAGTTTATCTATAATGTGTATTGACCCTACAAATATCCAGATATTGAAATCATTGCGCGTAAGTTTTACCCTATCCAGACCCATTCACAAGAAGGAACTATCTTCATTTTCGATAAAGAGAGATCATACCGATAATTTCTTTGCATAACTCTAATTTGTCTTTCGGTATTGTCTTGGACAACATATCTGTTGGATTTTTTTCTTGTACAAATATTTTTGATGTAAGAGATTCACTCTTTAGTTGCTCATAAATTTAATGATATTTTTCATCTATGTAATTTGTCCTTGCATTGTACATGGAGTCCTTGCTCAAGTCTATTGCACACTGACTGTCACAATAGACAACATACTTCATCTGTTGCTATCCAAGTTCTTGAAGAAATCGCTTGATCCATATCATCTCCTTGACGACTTCAGTAGCAACAATATATTCAACTTTGTAGATAGTGCAACACACTTCTACAACTTCGATTGTCATGATATAGCTCCCCCTAAAAAAGTAAACAAATATCCGGTAATGAATTTTCTATTATCAAGGTCACCTGCCATATCAACATTTGTATAGACCTTTAAGATTGGGATTTGGTGGTCCAAAATACAAACATTAACCTAAGCTTTCTTTAAGATACTTGAGTATCCACTTGCTCTTCTCAGAATTGTCAAAAAATCTATTGACAACACCAAGTGCATGAACAATACCAGGTGTAGTGCATAATATTGCATACATCAGACTTCCAATGATTGAGGAATATGAAACTTTGACCATGTTATCTTTTTCCTCCCGTGATGTAGGACACATCTTTTTGGTCAACTTCATGTGACCAACAAGATGTGTGTTAACAAGATTAACATTCGTCATATTGAAATGCTTTAATACACGTTCAATTTACTTCTTCGAATCTTCCTTTCATCTCTATGTCTAGTAATTTTTATGCCTAAAATTTATTTGGCATGACCCAAGTCTTTCATAGCAAAAGACTTACACAACTCTTTCTTAAACTCGTCAATCATAAAAGTATTTCTTCCCAAAATTAATATATCATTCACATACAACAAGAGAATGATAAAATTATCGTCTGAAATTTCTAGTAGAATGAAGAAGTCTTTTTATAGACTTGCTCCCCTATAACAGATATAAAATTCTTGTATCACTATCTAGCAACTTGCTTTAGGTAATAGAGGCTTTTTCTGAGTTCGCACACAAAATATTCGTTACCATTTACTTTGAAGTCTTCATGTTGTTCCGTATAAATCTCTTCTTGTAGGTCATCATGAAGAAAATCGTCTCTTCATCCATCTTTTCAATATCTAAATTAAGACTAGCAGTCAAACCCAAAACTATTCAAATCCTTTAACAATCAATCTAACTTTGTATATGTGCTTCAAGTTATGTTCTTCAACTTTAACTTTGAACACCCACTTGTTTTTCATAACTCTCATGCACTTGGGGAATTTTACCAACTCATAAGTGTGGTTCTCATGCAGAGACTTCATCTCATCTTGAATGACTTCAATCCATTGAGCCTTGTGCTCATTTTCTATGGCCTCCTCATAATATTCAGTTTCTGTTCCATCAGCGAGGAACACATACTCATTGGGTGAATAACGAGAGAAAGTAACCCACTATCTTGTGGACCTTCTAAGAGGGATATTTAATTCATCTACAACTTCATGATGGGGAGGATCATCAGTAATAATATCATTGTTATTATCAGTATTAACGTTGTAACACCTTAAATTTTTTTTATGTTAAGACTAGAACCATTCTTCATTTACTTGTATGATCATATCAGGTGATTCATAAATTACCAATATGTATAAAGGTAATTTTTTTAGCGTGGAAATGATTTGAATATGAATTAAGGCTACGAGGATCTCCTAGTACAAAGTAGAGTTGAAAATTTCCTTATCAGTTAAGTCATAAGATTTTACTTAGGTTATTTAAAATGACTATATCTCTTAAAATATAAAAGTTACGTGGCTCATAACCTATCTAATTAAAGGTATTTGAATATACTTTCCAATGTAACCAATTTTACGTCAATTTTTTTTTGAGTAAAAACTTTTGACAATTTTAGTAACCGAAATAGCGTAATACCGAATTAGCCGACGGAAAAATATTAAAAAGAGTTTTTTTTTGTATCTTTTTGCCTGCAAGAAAATTCTAAATGGATTTCTTGACTAATATAAGGCTCAAAACAATCAAATTTTTATCTTGTAATCCATCATTCTCTTCTTTCTCAAACACTAATACAGAACCATAAGGAAAAATCAAAATAGAAGATCCCATTCAAGATTCTTTCAATCTTTCTATATTCTTTTTCAAGTTAAGACTTTCTCCAAGAATTTCATTCTTTCCAACTCATATGAATCACTAATGAAAATCATAATTCTTGGCCATACAAATTTCAAGAAACTATCAAGAAAGAATTTCTTGATTGTTCTCCTTCAAGCTAGGATTTCAAGACTTCTAACCTCGTTCTTTTTTAAGATTCTTTAAGAGCTTTATTTTTCCAGGTATGTAAGGCTATGATAATGGTGGACTGTTTTGTTCACGCCCTACATCTTCTTTCAAATAAGTAGAAGAGTAATTTAGAATTCTTTTCCTAGATTTCAGTATTCTTGAGATAAATTGATTTTTAGTTTTTAAATTCATGTTTCTTTTAAAAAATTCTATTCCTAATTATTGAGTTTCTATATTGTTTTTAGATCCTTGAGTTGATTTATAACCCTATTTTGAGTTACAAATCTTGAGAAGTTTTTTAAAGCCAATACTTGTAAGTTCATAAGTGTGTTTTCAAGAAGGTAAATATGTCTCTTTTTTTAAAAGTATTTCAAGTAATGTAACAAGTCCATACTTTGAAATGGGTGAACTGCGCACAAAGTTATGTTAATTATTTTGGGAATAGTATCGAGCACCAAGTTAGATTAAAGTCTTCTATGACTCGGAAGTATCATAGAACTACGTAGCCACTGTAAGATAGGATAGGATAGTATTGGTTCTTTGTACAACTCCTCATTGCCTCTAAGAATGATAGTTAGATGGATCCATAGTCATGATGTCATCTTATACCTCGACAAAATATAATATGGCCTAGACAACGTGAGGCAAAACCTTATATGATTGCTAGGCTCATCGTAATGGTTTTCGGTTAGAGAAATTTCCCATAAGTAAAGTATATTAGTTTCATATTGCTTACATTGCATATCTTATTGTAAAGCATAAATGGTTTTCACTTTATGTGCATTTATTGATATTGAGTTGTTTTTCAGTCATTCAGTTCAGTTATTTGTTTACTCAGTCATATTACATACTTATACATTTCATTCCATGTACTGATGTCATTTGACCTGCATTCTTTCATGATGCAATATATGTGTTCATGATTATCAACAAGCGCTTTGTTGAGATCATTTTGACACTCTAGTTAGCTTTGTTGAGATCATAATTCACTCTATTTAGCTTTTTTGAGCCTCCTTGTATTTCAGAGGACTTCATAGTTTTTTTGCATTTAGTAGCTTTGAGGTTCGTGGGTCTTGTACCGGCATCCTTCCTTAATAGTCAAGGTTTCATAGATTGACAATTTTGGAGAGTCATACAGTTTAAAATAGTTTACTTAAAACTTATGTTTCATACTAAGTATATTCATCAAAGTTTTGAGATTTAATTAACTATTTTTAAATGTTTCTTTTAATTTGATGCTTATGTATGCTCAAGTCAGTCTTATGCTTATAGTCATCCAAAATGAGGGTTCTCTTGGGGATCATCAATGGTTCTTAAGTGCCAATCACGTCCATGTTGTAGGTTCGAATCATGACAAATGTGTTGATTTGATACATGATTCTAGGCATCACCATAATTATCAAGCCCAACAAAATCATGCACACTTGTGTGAGAAACTTCAGCAAGATGAATTATGCTATATCTTCAATGGTTTGATTCTCCATGAAAATAATATCACGAGTTTCTTCTCGATTCGATCACATAGCCTGTAACTAAATTCATCAATACTATATCCAATGAAAATGCACTACTTTGTCTTGTTGTCTAACTTTGATCTCTCATCTTTCGGCTTATGTACAAAATATTTGCAACCAAATACTCTCAAATGGTCATAGAGACATCCTTTCCTTACCAAATTCTTTTTGGAACATCACTTTGCAAAGAAACAATAGGAGATAGATTAATAACATGTGCAACAGATAATAAAGTCTCACCCCAAAATGAGTTTGACAACTTTGTTTCAGAAAGCAAACATCTAACACTTTCCATCAAGGTTTTGTTCATCCTCTTAGCCAATTCATTAAGCTGAAGAGTCTTAGGAGGAGTCCTACGTTGTCTAATACCTTGATGTTTGCAGTATTCATCAAACGTTCCACAATATTCAGCACTATTAGGAGTAAGAATACATTTCAGTTTCTTTCAAGTTTCTCAAATTGCTTGAAGACACCTAACATGTGGTCTTCAGTCTTCAAGAAATAGATCCAAAGTTTTCTTGAGAAGTTGTCAATGAAAGTGACAAAGTGAATGCACCACCCAATGTCACTGTCTTCATTGGACCACATAAAATGGATGCACTAATTCAAACAACTCTATCTTTCTTGAAGGTGAATTAGACTTAAAGAATTTTTTTTTTCAGCCAAACAATGCTCACAACTTTCTAATTTAGCACTTAGGAAATCTGACAACAATTTTATTTTGTCCAATTAACTCTTTTCTCATTGATGCGGCTAAACCTCTTATGTCATAATATTGGAGAGCTATGCTCTCAACCATATTAACCATATCAACACAAGTAGAAGTCATAGTCCAGCATAGACCACAATGTTTGTTACCATGAGCTACAATCAAAGAGCCCTCAATAACCTTCCATTTTTCATCACCATTAGTACTATCATAACCTTCATCATTCAATATACCACAGGAACTAGGTGCATACAAATATTAAGAGCACGCTTTACATTGTTCAAAACTATTTTACTTCTAACACTAGTTTTAAAACAAATAAAAAAAATACGAACCACCCTAAATACAATTCTAAAACTACCTAAAGTATATGAAAAGAAACAATGTTCCTTGATGTCACGTGAGATGTGACACTAGTGTCCGCATTAAGATTGACTCATCACAATTAATATTTATCATATCCGCATCAAGGACGGTAAAAAGACATCCTATAGTGATGGTGGCTAGGAAATTTTCGTTCATCTTATTTAGTATCATCTTTTTCTTTGTTCTCCCTCTTCAACTGTCGGTAAAACTTCTTTGTGTGCCTTTTCATGCTACAATGAAAAAACTCAATATTCTTAAGCGTGCCTCTATATTTGCTCTTGTTTTGTTCTCTAATCTAAGAACCGCGAGTTTTTTTCTCCCTCTAGGACAAGTCACTAGGACATCTGACGAAGAATAATCTAGAGATTTTCTTCTCATTTTTTTGTTCAAAACACTACTTTTGACAAAATCCGTAGAGATCACACCATCTAGAGTAGAATTTGATAATGAAGTTTCTGAAGAGTCTGAGAGGGAATCAAGTGGAAGCAAGTGTTTGACTTTCTTCATTAAACTTGATGTCCATAGTAAATAATTGGTTCATGATTTCTTGAAAATTATTCAGATGATCTGTGATTGGAGAACCATCATGATATTATAGACTTAGCAATTGTTTTATCAAGAATTCTTATTATTTCCATTTTTTCGATCATACAAACTTTCAAGATGCTTCCACAAGATTTGAGCATGTGTTTCTCCATAAATTTGGTTCAACAGATTATATGTCAATTTTGCCTAATAAATTCACAAACCCGTATGAGCAAAAAAAATTCACTCTTCATCTGTTTTATTTTCAGGCTTACAATGTTAATTACTAGTTGATGAATTTTTTTGACATAAAATAGATATTTCATTTTTTATTTTCAAATGACATCATTAACACTGTTTGAAGTAACAATTTTATTTGTGTTGGCTAACATTGTTTATTCCAAAAATTTATAGTTATTGCAAATCAAAGTGATTTTTTTCTAATGTGTATGTGCAAACTGTGATGCAATCACATAGTATACTCAGATAAAACCTTGGCTCTGATACAAGTTTGCTGGAAAAATATGGACTAACACAAGATATATATAATCCAAATAATAAAAATAAAATGGAAAAATAATGACACCAAGAATTTTACGTTGAAATTCTTTTAACTAAGAAAAAAACTATGAGCCAAGAGGAGCAACTAATATCACTACAACAAGGAATTTTATATTGGGTAGTCACAAATACAATATTCAAAGTGTTTACAACGCATTCAAAAGGAATTACGCTCTTTTGATTTACCACCTTACCAAAATATCGCTCACGCTTTATTTTTCTTCACAAACTATTTCCTTATATAATTTGAGGAAAAATGCACAAGTACTCCCCCAACCTATGCCCGAAATCTCAGAGACACACTTATACTATACTAAGGTCTTATTACCCCCCTGAATTTATTTTATAAATAATTTTCTACCCCTTTTCAGCCTACATGACACTATATTGTGGCCTAACGTGTATTAAGATTTTTTAAAACTAGTGCCACGTAGATCGAAAAGGGGTAGGAATTATTTATAAAATAAGTTCAGGGGGTAATACGACCTTTAGAGCTGGGCGTTCGGTCGGTTCGGTTCTGTTCGTAAATATCGATTCGGTTTTTGGTTTGGCCAAATGTGAAACCAAACAAAACTGAAATAAATCCGCTTTGATTCGATCATTATAAATTCGATTCGGTTTATTTCGATTAGGTTTTGGTTTAATCAAATTTAATACAAAAAATGGTAAAGCGATCATCGTGATGACTAGGTATCGACTCAATTAGTAAAACATGAAAAATCCACAAGGGGACTAGATTATCCTTTTTCCCATTTCTTTGAATTTCTCAACTGCTAGTCAGATTTAAAAAATGGCAAAGCAGCCATCATGACATACTAAAAGTTGAGTCTTTAAGCAATAAAAGCACTTAAATATGGAAAAATTCGAAAGGGGTCAACAAGTTTTATCCAACTATATTCTAATTTGGAGAATAAGCGTATAGATCATAACCCATATCTAGCCAACAGGCAATAACGTTAACAACTGGTCAAGAATAATAATAAAAAATTGTCAAAAGTCAAGACAACAACAGTAGAAAGTTCAACAAACTTGTGTCTATTACTAAAATAGTGTTAGTTACAAACTAAAGTCATCATTATCTGGCTCATTGCAACTTGCAGCAACAAAGAGATTTAGAAAACCAACAAAACATCGTTGCAACCTTTATTAAAAGTCAAGACAATAACACTAGAAAGTTCAACAAACTTGTATCCATCACTAAAATAGAGTTAGTTACAAGCTAAAGTCATCATTAGATGGCTCATTGCAACTTGCATCAACAAAGAGATTTATAAACCAACAAAACATCGTTGCAACCTCCATTGCAATAGCTCCCAAGTTCTAGCAGATAGCAACCAAAAAAATAACAAAACATTGATGGACCTGTGAGAAAATAGAACTCTTTAGATAAATGATCTATATTTCATAATATAATATATAAAACTATCAAGCAAGTTATGTATATAAGTTCTTTACTTACTCGTTACCATACATCACTAGTTGATAGTTGAACTTACAAGCTGCAACTATATATCAAATTTAAACTAGATCTAGTCCCAATAAAAGCAAAATCTAAAAAAATATGAAAGAATTTGTTAGTTGTTAAGAAACACAAGTTTCAAAATTATTTTCAATATAGTTAATACAAATATCAAATACTTACCAAGTTCAAGTTGTTCAAGATACTACAAATCTTCTTCAATATTGACTGAAAAAGACGCACTTCTAAGCCAATCTTGAACACAAATAAGAGATTGCACAATTTTAGGAGTTAATGAACTCCTAAAGGGATCAAGAACACGACCTATTGTGCTGAATCCACATTCTGATGCGACACTTGAAATGGGAATGACTAACACATCATGAACCATCTCCGCGAGAATAGGAAAACTCGGCTCATTAACTTTCCACCACATTAATATATCAAAGTCATCACTATCTGGCTCAATATCTTCCGCAAGATATCTTTTCAATTCTGATTTATTAGCTGAACTTCCACTAGCTTTTTTATGCTTCTCAAATTGTTGTTTCGTTCTCATTCTTTCTATATTTATAAAGTTGCCACAACACTCACACTAGATATACTTGATGAATTGTTAGATGAAGTGGGTGAAGATGGTACATGTAAAGAGCTTTTTGGGGGATTTCTTGACATAATACTCAAACAGTTTGTTCATGTATTTTTTCACTTCTGAACATAGCTTTTCCCCAACTTCTTTTTCAAACATATCCACAATTGCAAATGGAACGTAATCAAGCTTGTTATGGGGATCCAATACATATGAAATAAAAATCATTTTGTTCATTTTTTGTGGTTCACCCCAATACTTTTTGAACTTCTCTTTCATAGTTTTCGTCATTTCTTTCAAATTACGATCTTCATTTGTCATCATCTCTTTCAAAATAAGATTAAGTTCAGCAATTTCAACAAAATGTTTATTTCTAGTGATATAATTAGAATCAGAGACCTTCAAAGTAAGTACATAAAAAGTTTCAAGAAACTTTATCATTGACCTCACATTTTTTCAGTCAACACTTGAAAGAATATTTGCAGTAGTTTCATCTTCAACACTAGTTCCATCTTCAACACTAGTTTCATATTTGTTTTTATAAGAATCAGAACCAAAGGTACGAAGATGATTGAAGTATCCAATATTATAAAAACTATATCTTTCAAATGCAAGCTCAAAATGTTGTGCTATATCAAGCATCGAATATGTAGAGTTCCACCTAGTAGGAGCATCTAAACATAATGATTTCTTACAAGTTATCAATTCAGATTCACAACATTCTTTAAACTTTCTAAGTCTTACGGGAGATTGTTTAATGTATTTCACGGCTTGTCTCACTAGCTTGACAGATTTACCAATTTCCTTGAACCCATCTTGCACAATAAGATTAAGGATATGTGTCGTACACCTCACATGAAGATGGTCACCATCCATAATGTTAGTTCCCCAATTGCTCAATTTGTAAGACATTTCTTTCACAGTATCATTAGAACTAGCATTATCAACTGTAATAGTAAACACATTATCCAAATGCCATTCAAGCAAACAATTAGTAATGCAAGACGTCATATCCACGCCCTTATGACTAGAAATAGGATAAAAATTTATTATTCTTTTATGAAAAATCCAATTTCTATCTATAAAGTGGGCTGTCAAACACATGTAGTTTATTTTTTGTATAGAGGTCCAAGTATCTGTTGTAAGACAAACTCTTGGACGTGCTTCTTTGAAAAACTTCTTCAAAAGTTTTTTTTCTTCGAGGTATAGTTCATAACAATCTCTCGTCACAGTTCTACGAGAAGGAATATGAAATTGTGGCTTTCTAACTCTCATGAATTTTTTAAAACCCTCTTTATTAACATAACTAATTGGTAGCTCGTCAACAATTATCATTTTGGCTAAATCATTCCTACTTTGTGCTTGGTCAAATTTCCAAGTGCTAATGACCCCTTCATTTTCTCTCATTGAAGATGGTAGAAAATTAATTAGATTTTGACCTTTATCTACGATGTCACGAGGAAATTTAGGACATGTTCTCATATAAGTATTCATTGATGACGTACCATTAGATGATGTAGAAGCTGCATAAGCTTTTGCACAATACTTGCATTTGGCTTTACTAGCTCCATTTTCATCGATGAACTTTTCAAAATGCTTCCAAAAATTAGCTCTAGGTTCCATGGTTTTTCTTTTCTTTGAAGTATCAACATCAACTTCAACCTCACTGGGAGATGAGGTGTAAGGTATGCTCTCATTTGAAGCTCCACTTTCACTTTCCTTACTTCCAGTTTGTGTCATCTATAAAAAAGTGAAACAAACAACAAGAACAACAATCAACAAATACACATTTATTAAAAAAGCAACAGTGTCATATTTTTTACACTTTATATTTACTGCTGACTTTACTTTAGAAAAAATGTACATGTCTGCTATTTGAATTTTAACAATGAAAAATGAAAATGGTTATTGGTTTAGGCCTCACAAAGTCACAATAGCCCTCAGCTTTGTCACAAGGAAACAAACAATTTTCACAGAAGCAACGCAAGAGCACAAAAAACAACTATAGGTTCAGTACATGAGAGTTGAGAGATGACTGATGAGAGTTTAAGATGATTTGACTAATTTACAGTTACAAGTAACGACAAACGAGAGCTGAGACTTGAGAAATGAGTGAGAGTGACGAACGCCGATAAGACTGAAGTGGCGGGCTGCGGCGAGCCGGCGACCGGCGTATGTTATGAGCCGGCGTCTCGGGCTCCTGGCGACAGGCCGCGACGTTAGCGTATTTGCATGACTGCGTTACTGACTTACTGAGAATTGAGAGGCGATCGACGTTACAGAATTACGGCGTATCAGTTATCAATTTAGGGATTTATCAATTGATAGGAAATTGACTTGGGTAATTGGGTTAGGAATTTGAATAGTTGGGCTGACTGCTGAGAATAATAGGAATTTAGGTAGTGGGGCTTCGGCTGACTGCTGAGAATAATAGGATGGGTCGACTGGGAGGATTAGGAATGAGTATGGACCTATGGGGTAACAAATAATATATATATATAGATATATATATAGATATAATATATATATATAGAATATCTATATATATATATTATATATATAGATAGATATATAGGTAAGTATATATTATATATAGATATGTATACTATTATATATAGGATATCTATATATAGATATATATATATGTATATATATCTATATATGTATATATATATATATATATATATGTATGTATATAGAGATATAGATATAGATATATATGTATATATATATATTATATGTATATATATATAGATATATATATGAAAATATATATATCTACATATACATATATGTAGTGGGTGGTATATATATATATATATTATATATATATATATATATATATATATATATATATATATATATATATATATAGTATATATATATATATATATCTATTTTTTGATATTTATTGAAAAAACCATATTTTGAATTATCACCTTATTTTGGTATCAGAGCCATAGATCTAAAAGACCTTATATGAGAAAAGACTATTATTCTAGAAAAACCTTTGCTTATCATAGAACACTGTTTTATAATAGACAACATTTTAAAATAGTTAAATTATATAAAAAATCTTTAGAGAATCATCTAAGTGACTTAGGATTAAGGTTATCTTTAACTTATACATATAAGAATTCAGTAAAAACACTTAGAGAAGTCCTTAGACAAAATATAAAACAAATTAGCGAAGAACTAAGTCAAATAGAATTTGAGATTAAAGAAGTAATAGATAGAATCAAAATAATTAAAAATAATCCTTATTACTATAATTCTATAGGATAGTATATGAGAAGACCACGTAGAAATACTAAAGAATATAAGAAAACTAAAAAAGAACTAAAAGAATTATATTTTAAAGCAAACATACTACTCGAAGATTTAAAAATAGCTATTGATAAAAAAGAAATAACTAAATATTTAGATTACATATTTATTGAAGCTAGAAAGTTAGAACAAAAATTAATAATACACCTTAAAACTAGAAATATCCCACTAAAACATACTTTATGAAGTGTATGCCCTGTTTTTGGAGTGTAAGAATTCATAATAAGCTAAGATATCAACATATAGAAGATAAGAAAAGATTAATAAGAATAAAAAAATCTATAGAAACTTACATATATATATACGAAAACGAATTTTTTATACCAAAAGGCTTTTATTTCGAAAAAACGGTAAATAACGAAGAATATATAAACGCTTTAAAATGGGAAGTACAAGGACTTGAAAGTGATATAGAATATGTGAATAAAAGAATAATATATTTTTATGAGAGTTATAAAGCAACTACCTTAGGATAAAAACAATACATAGTAAAAATAGCTTCATCAAAGAATATAGACTATCTAGACTTACAGATCCAAATAGAAAAAAGATTCCAAAGAGTAAAACCAGACAGTACAATTAAGTGTAACTTCGGAAACGGAAATCATATTTTACATACAGAAGATACTCAATATAATACTCTAATAGACCTTATAATTAATCTTAGCGAAAAATTAAAAGAATCAAATAATAAAATCATAAAGATATTAAGTGAACAAGAAGAAATACAAAATAAGCAGAAACAGCTTTTTAGCAAAATAGAAAATAATCTAGACTTCTTAAAAGAACAAGGAATAGACTTAAATAAAAAAGTAAACGAATTAAAAAACAAATCTAAAGAAGAAATTAGTAATACATTAGTAATAAAAATACAAGAAATAAAGACAGAATTAGAATCAATAAAAGAAATAGTTCTTTCATGATAGATTTAATAGAAGCAGAAACAAATAAAGAAGCAATAAAATTAATAGAAAAAAGAATAACCCTTCCATCAGACTATAAAGATTTTATCCCATCTTCAAAATCAGATCAAGTTATTATACAACAAAATAATATAATAATATCACTTTTATTATCACTAAATAACAAGATAGATAGAAACTATAAAGAAAAAATTGAAAGTAAGAATATAGATACAACTGGAATAGGAGAACTAATAGAAAAGCTAAATAAAATAGAAATTACTCCTCAAAAAGAAAAAATAATTAAAAAAGAACAGAAAAAATGGACATTTTTCCAACTAGATCAAGAGATAAAAGATCAGAACCTAGTTACACCCAGAATAAAATAAGTAATAAACTTTATATCAAAAATATTAAATAGAAAACAAGAGAAGAAAATAATCAACAATTAGGAGAAATAATAGACACAGATAAAGATATACAAATCTTTCAACAAAATCAATTAAAATTATTAAATCCAAAAGTACTATATAATACAAATTCAAAATCTCAATTATATAGACACTATAGAGAAGAACAACTATCAGTATTAGGAAAAAATTCAGTATCGTTACCACTAGTAAACACTGAATCTATAAAAGAAATACAATACGCTAAAAAAGATCTAATGCATATAGGATTAATAGTTATAGGAATTAAATGATTAACTAGAAAAAATTTAGGAACAAAAGCATTAATTACTATATACGATAATAGATGGTCAGATGTAAAAAAGGCAATTATAGGATTAACAGAAGTAGACATGACTAATAATGGAGGAATTTTCTACATAAGTCCAGACTTTATGATGAATTTAAAGGAATTGGAACTCAAATAGAATAGGAATACAAACTAAAGGATATGAAGAAATGAGTAGTGGAAAAAATTTATTAATATGTGTAGGATTCCTAGGAAAAATGACAGATAATAGTAAACTAGATTTAAACTACAAATAAACGATGTAGTAGAAGTAATGGGAAATAGAGGGATAAAACTAATAAAAACCAATAAAAATAGACCCTGAAGAATATGCAGGATTAGAATGGAAGTTAGGAAAATCTAAAGAAAAGAAGCATTAACACCAGATGCTCACTTAATATATACAAATTCTAAAGGAGAACCTTCAATTAGATTTACAGATTATAATTATGAAGCTCAAAAAGACTTTGAAGAAGAAAGTACTATAGAAGAAATGCCTTTAGAAGGAATGAATATGGAAATAACATTAGAAGAAGATTATGCAGTAGATATAGCTATAGAAAAAGCAAAAGAAATATGCAAAGAAAATAATAATAGACTTTTTACATGCAAAGGATGTAAACTAAAAGACCTAAACTTAGAACAAGTAATATCTCATTTTAAAATATGTAAACAAAGAAATGATAATAAAGGATATAGATTAGAGAAAGATTTACAAGATAAATTAGATAAAAGCAATAATATAATGACACAAATACAAGACGATGATAGTGAAATATCCGAATTAGAATCTATACTTAGTCAGAAAGAATTAATGGAACAGCTAGTTCTAGTAGTCCATTTCAAAGAACAAATGAACAAGGACATACTGCAGACAATAGCACACAGGAAATATACCACAAAGAAGAGTATATATACAAGGAGATACTCCAACAATAGAAGTTAAAACCTATGGGAAAAAGAATGCCTATAGAAGAACCAATAATACTCCAAGAAGGAGGAAGTAAAGGTAAAATCTTAAATATAGCAGCACATGATCCACAAAGGTGGAATTCAGTAATAGACTTATGGAAAGGAATAGTAGTAGCAGACTTTATAAAAAATTATACAGAAACTGTGTCACGACCCAAATCGGGGACGCGACTGACACCCACATTTACCCTCCTATGTGAGCGAACCAACCCATCTAAACCTTAACATTTCAAGACATATCAACAAAAAATAATGCGGAAGACTTAAACTCATTAATAAAACAATTCAAAACTATTATTATTATCCCCAAAATCTGGAAGTCATCATCACAAGACATCTATCAACAAGAATAGAAAAACTAAATCATAAAAAAAATCAAAAGCTTAGTACTAACAAATAGAAGTAGTCCATGATTATGGAGCGATTCAAGACTTCAAGACTAGAAGATCCATCAGCCAGCGTCCATGCCGGAAGTTCAGGCATCCAGAAGCAGTCCGTAGACGCATTAGCTCACCCTGCGAAGGTCGTGAAGACTGGCTAGATCTACTGTTGAGTTGAAGTCGACGGAACGTTTGCTGCATTCCACAAATAACAAAAAAGAAAACATAAAGTAGGGGGTCAGTACAACCACAAGTACTGAGTAAGTATCATCGGCCAACTCAAAATAGAAAACAGTATATATAAGTTAATATCATAAATCAACTATAATACTCAACATGTAGCAACAACACGTACTAAAATCATCAATAAGTACTAACAAGTTCATCCATGAGGACTCAAGCCTCAATATCATACTCATTTGGGAATTAGATTCATTAGATTGAATTCATTATCTTTATTCCCCTCGTGTCGGTACGTGACACTCCGCTCCATCTACTATCCTGGTGTCGGAACGTGACACTCCGATCCTCATATACTATCTGGTACCGGAACGTGGCACCCGATCCATATACTATCCTGGTGTCGGAACGTGACACTCCGATCCTCATTCTATCCTGGTAACCCGAACGTGGCACCCGATCCATACTATCCTGGTGTCGGAACGTGACACTCCGATCCTCATTCTATATCCTGGTACCGGAACGTGGCACCCGATCCATATACTATCCTGGTGTCGGAACGTGACACTCCGATCCTCATTCTATCCTGGTACCGGAACGTGGCACCCGATTCCCTAATCTCACCACTTTCGTTCATCAAGCCTTCTTGTATACCAAGGCATCATCATTAACAAAGTAGATAGGGTTTTCTTTTCAAGATTTGGGATTCAATAGCTTCATCATGCTTATTTATTCACAATTACATAATCATAGTCATGCAAGCATACAATTAAGCATATAGAAGGGATTACAATACTACTAACACATATCATTCGCTATTAAGAGTTTACTACGAATAGTGTGAAAACCATAACCTACCTCCACCGAAGAATTGGAATCAACAAGCAATTTCCCAAGCTTTGTTTTCTCCTCAGCCTCGTTCGATTCAATCCTCTCTCTCTCTCTGTTCTTTCTGTGTTCTTTATTCAAAACCCTCTTTCTTTTACCCTAATTAGCATATAATTAAGAATAAAAGAATGACAATAATACCCCACTAATTAATCCAAAGTTACCTCTTTTATCCCTCAAGAATTTGAGTTATTAATATAAAACCCATGAAATCTATAATTAAGGAAAGAATAGTCCAAAACGTCCCTTAAAACTTAACCAAAATTCCGACTCCAACTGGAATTACGCAACCTGTGACGGGCCGTCGCGCCTGCGACGGTCCGTCCACAGGTCGTCGTAACGATCATAGTTCTATTTTTTCACCAGGGACACTGTGACGGTCCGTCACACCTGTGACGGTCCGTCCTGCAAGTCCGTTACGAAGTTCAGAGAGTCGATTTTCAGTACCCAATTTCAGAATTCCTAAGTATATTGAAACGAGACCCTGCGACGGTCCGTCGTGCCTGTGACGGTCCGTCGTGGGGTCCGTTTCCTCAGCCAATTTTCCAGAAATAAAATCTGCTGCTCAAAACGACTAAACAGGTCGTTACAATAGATACCAATTTACCCATCGTTCCTCCCCGAACGATCAAAAGAAGAAAAACAATGGCGAAAAGGAGTACCTGAATCTGTAAACAGATGTGGGTATTTTTCTTGCATATCTGCCTCCTTCTCCCAAGTAGCCTCTTCAACCGGTCGATTCTTCCATTGAACTTTGATGGATGAATCTCTCTCGACCTCAATTTGCGAACTTCTCTATCTAATATAGATACCGGTTCCTCCTCATAAGTCAAATTCTCATCAAGCAAAACTGAATCCCAACGGATAATGTTTTCCATCTCCATGGTATCTTTTCAACATGGACCACATGAACACCGTATGCACTCCGGAAAGCCCTGGGGGCAAGGCTAATTCATAAGCCACTTCCCCTATTCGCTTTAGTACCTCGAATGGTCCAATATACCTTGGACTTAGCTTACCTCTTTTGCCAAACCGCATCACCCCTTCATGGGTGAAACCTTCAACAAGACTTGTTCACCTCCATGAACTCCAAGTCTCTAACCTTTCGATCTGCATCTCCTTTTGTCTACTTTGCGCCGCTAGAAGCTTTTCTTGAATGCCCTTCACCTTATCTAACGAATCCCTCAAGAGGTCAGTACCCCAAGGTCTAACCTCAAAGGCATCAAACCACCCAATGGGAGACCTATATCTCCTACCATACAATGCTTCAAATGGGGCCATATCAATGCTTGAGTGATAGCTATTATTGTATGAAAATTCGGTTAAGGGTAAGAAGTTATCCCAATGGCCACCAAATTCTATCACACATGCACGAAGCATATCCTCCAACACTTAAATCGTTCGCTCAGACTGACCATCGGTCTGAGGATGAAATGCAGTACTAAGGTCCAATCTAGTACCTAATTCAGCATGCAATGTTCTCCAAAATTTAGAAGTAAACTGCGTACCTCTATCTGATATGATGGATAGTGGAACCCCATGCAATCGAATGATTTCTGAGATATAGATCTTGGCTAACTTCTCTGCATTGTAAGTCACCTTGACCGGAATAAAATGAGCAGACTTAGTTAACCTATCAACAATCACCCAAATGGAGTCATACTTACCCATTGTCTTTGGAAGACCAACCACAAAGTCCATTGCGATTCTCTCCCACTTCCATTTAGGAATGGGCATTCTCTGAAGCGTTCCTCCAGGCCTCTGGTGTTCGTACTTTACTTGTTGACAGTTTGGACATTGGCAATAAAGTCAACAATATCGCGCTTCATTCTACTACCCACCAAAAGTGTTGCTTTAGGTCGAGATACATCTTGGTTGCACCCGGATGTATAGAATACCTTGTACTATGAGCCTCTGTCAGAATAGTGTTGATCAAATCATCAATGCGGGGTACACATACCCTTCCCTTAATCCTCAAAAACACTTCCTCATCGAGTGTTGCTTCTTTAGCCTCTCCTTGCAACACTTTATCTCGGGATCGGATCAATTTCTCATCATCAAAATGCTCCCCTTAATCTTGTCAAGGAAGGAGGATCTTGCCTCCACACAAGCTAAACATCCTCCCTTCTCATTTACTTCTAACCTCATGAGGTCATTAGCCAAAATCTGCACTCTCTTAGCCAATGGGCGTCTAGAAGCTTGCAAATGAGCTAGACTTCCCATGCTTCCCGCCTTTCTACTCAAGGCATCTGCCACAACATTTGCCTTCCCGGATGATACAAAATAGTGATGTCGTAGTCCTTCAGTAGTTCCATCCATCTCCTTTGTCTCAAGTTCAAATCTTTCTGAGTAAAGACATACTGTGGACTACGATGATCCGTATAGATTTCACACTTAACCCCATATAAATAATGCCTCCATTGCTTTAGTGCAAAACACTACCGCGGCCAATTCCAAGTCATGAGTTGGATATTACGTTCATGCACTTTTAATTGTCTTGAAGCATAAGCAATCACGTTCTTCTCTTGCATTAGCACTGCACCCAAACCCAAATAGGATGCATCACAATAAACAATGAAGTTCTTACCTCTACCGGCAAGGTGAGGATAGGTGCGGTAGTCAACAAAGTCTTGAGTTTCTGAAAGCTTTCTTCGCACTCATCCGACCATACAAATGGAACATTCTGCTTAGTCAAGTTCGTCAATTGGGAAGCAATAGAAGAGAATCCCTTGACAAAGCGGCGTAGTAGCTAGCTAACCCAACAAAGCTTCTTATTTCTGACACATTAGTGGGTCTTACCCAATTCTTCACTGTCTCAATCTTAGAAGGATCCACCATCACTCCATCCTTAGAAACCACGTGCCCCAATTCTCCTCAGCCTCGTTCGATTCAATCCTCTCTCTCTCTCTGTTCTTTCTGTGTTCTTTATTCAAAACCCTCTTTCTTTTACCCTAATTAGCATATAATTAAGAATCAAAGAATGACAATAATACCCCACTAATTAATCCAAAGTTACCTCTTTTATCCCTCAAGAATTTGAGTTATTAATATAAAACCCATGAAATCTATAATTAAGGAAAGAATAGTCCAAAACGTCCCTTAAAGCTTAACCACAATTCCGACTCCAACTGGGATTACGCAACCTGTGACGGGCCGTCGTGCCTGCGACGGTCCGTCACACAGGTCGTCGTAACGATCATAGGTCTATTTTTCACCCAGGAAACTGTGGACGGTCCGTCACACCTGTGACGGTCCGTCCTGCAAGTCTGTTACGAAGTTCAGAGAGTCGATTTTCAGTACCCAATTTCAGAATTCCTAAGTATATTGAAACGAGACCCTGCGACGGTCCGTCGTGCCTGTGACGGTCCGTCGTGGGGTCCGTTTCCTCAGCCAATTTTCCATAAATAAAATCTGCTGCTCAAAACGACTAAACAGGTCGTTACAAACTGATGCAGAGACAATGTACAAATACTTAGAAACGTTTTTAGGAGAATCAACTAAAGCCTTATGGGAAGATTATAAAGTAGAATTCCCATCAGAATTTCAGTATTTAGTGTCATTGGGACCAAATCCTTATAACTTTACAAATAAAGTACATACATTAATAACAGGAGAAGATCCAAATAGTGGATTATTAGCTTTACAACGAAATGCTGTAATAAAATTAGAACAATTAAGTATAAGTAATTGGTATTATATAAAGAAATTTTTAAACGATTACTTCTATTATTGTACAATCAGTGGAAATGGTTTGGATCAAGACTTAGGCAAAAAAATTATTTAATAACTACCAGGAGCCTTAGGAAGAGAAATAGAAGAAAGATGGACTAAAAGAGAGGGAGTAATAACAAAACCCTCAAGCTAAATGGTCAATAGGACATAGAATACAAAATATAATGGAAATACTACAAGAAAAATGTACTAATCTACAAATACAAAAGCAACTAAAACAGAATGAAATGAATTTCTGTAAAGACATAATATATACAACTCAAAGTTATGATAAAGACCAATATAAAAAGAAAAGATATAAAAAATACCATCCACAAAATAATAAGAGATATAATAGGAAAGGATATTTTCTTAGAAAATCCTCAGCAAGGAAACCATATGTAACGACCTGTTTAGTCGTTTTGAGCAGCAGATTTTATTTCTGGAAAACTGGCTGAAACCATGGACCCCACGACGGACCGTCACAGGCACGACGGACCGTCACAGGGTCTCGTTTCAATATACTTAGAAATTCTGAAATTGGGTACTGAAAATCGACTCTCTGAACTTCGTAACGAACTTGCAGGACGGACCGTCACAGGTGTGACGGACCTTCACAGAATCCTTAGTGAAAAATAGAACTCTAAGATGTTGCGACGACCTGCATGACGGACCGTCGCAGGCACGACGGGCCGTCACAGGTTGCGTAATCCCAGTCAGAATCGGATTTCTTTACACGTTTTAAGGGAGTTTTGGACTATTTTTCTTAATTATAGATTTCGTGGGTTTATATTAATAACTCAAATTCTTGAGGGATTAAAAGAGGTAACTTGGGTTAATTAGTGGGGTATTATTGCCATCTTTTACACTTAATTATATGATAATTAGGGTTAAAAGAAAGAGGGTTGGAAATAAGAGAAAATAGAAAGAACAAAGAGAAGAGAGAGAAATGATCGATCAAGAGGCAGAGGGAATATCAAAGCTTGGGAAATTGCTTGTTGATTCCAATTCTTCGGTGGAGGTAGGTTATGGTTTTTACGATATTCGTAGTGAACTCTTAATAGTGAATGATATGTATTGGTGGTATTGTAAACCTATCTATATGCTTAATTGTATGCTTGCATGAATATGATTATGTGATTTTGATAAAACAAGCATGACGAAAACCATTGAATCCCAAATCTTGAAAGAAACTTTATCTATGGTATTAATGATGATGCCTTGGTATAAAAGAAGGCTGTGATGAACTAAAATAATGGGATTGATGATGCCTTGGTATAGAGAAGGCCTGATGAACGGATAGAATGAGGTTGTGGATCGGAGTGTCACGTTCCGACACATAGTATTAGTGGATCGGAGTGTCACGTTCCGACACATAGTGTTAGTGGATCGGAGTGTCACGTTCCGACACATAGTATTAGCGGGACGGGTGTCACAAACCGACACGTAGAATTAGGGGATCGGAGTGTCACGTACCGACACATATAGGGGATCGGAGTGTGTCACGTTCCGACACATATAGGGGATCGGATCGGAGTGTCACGTACCGACACATATAGGGGATCGGGTGTCACGAACCGACACGTAGAATTAGGGGATCGGAGTGTCACGTTACGACACATAGTGGTAGGGGATCAGAGTGTCACGTACCGACACAAGAGGAAGAAAGATAATGAATCTTGAAAGATGATAAATATACTCAATCTAATAAACTTAATTCCCAAATGAGTATGGTATTGAGGCTTGAGCCCTCATGGATGAACTTGATGGTACGGTTGATGATTATAGTACTTGTTGTTGCTACATGTTGAGTTTATAGTTGATCTATAATATTACTTGATATATATTATCTTCTATTTTGAGTTGGCCGATGATATCTACTCAGTACTTGTGGTTGTACTGACCCCCTACTTTTATGTTTTCTTCTTTGTTATTTGTGGAATGCAGCAAACGTTCCGTCAACTTCAACTCAACAGTAGATCTAGTCAGTCTTCACTACCTTCGGAAATTCAGGGTGAGCTAATGCGTCTAGCTTGGACTGGATCTTCTTCTTCAAGTCTTGATGCCTTGAACTTCCGGCATGGACTAGCTTTTTATTTGTTTTAGCTTCTTAGACGTTTTTAGTTTAGAAATTTGAGGAATAGATGTTCTTGTGATGATGACTTCCAGATTTTGGGGATAATAATAAAAGATTTGAATTGTTTTATTAATGAGTTTAAGTCTTCCGCATTATTTTCTGTTGATATATCTTGAAATGATAAGGGTTAGATTGGTTGGTTCGCTCACATAGGAGGGTAAATGTGGGTGCCAGTCGCGTCCCCGATTTGGGTCGTGACAAACTTGGTATCAGAGCATTAGGTTCATTGGTCTCATCACACAAGAACGAGTCTAGTAGAGTCTTAAGGAACGGTAGGGGGACGCCTTTACTTTTCTTTGAGAGGCTATAAGACTTTAGGAAAATTCCATTCTTCATTCTTTCTTTCGTGCTACTACTTGAGTCCAATTGGTATCTAGGTGATACGAATTGGTATCTGACCATCTTCACTCTATTTTGCAGATGGTTAGAACTAGAGCACGACCGCACCAGCAGCAACAACGGCACGGAAGAAACGTCTGAGCCAGCCACTGGGGTGTGGCTCGAGGAAGAGCAGCGGCAAGAGGCCGTGGAAGAGGTCGTGGGAGGACGTCCTCTAGAGGAAGAGGACGAGCCCCTAGCCCATCTGACACTAGGGCGGTGACTCCTCCACCGACGAGGAGGTTATAAGAGAGGTGAGGAAGGGGAGAATGAACAAGTGCAAATGAGGAATTGCCACCCCAACCTACCCCAGAGATGATCAATCAGGTTCTTGCTTATCTTAGCGGGATATCTGATCAGGGTCAGGCACCTCCAGTGGTTTCTGCACCACACCTCTGGTTTCAGAGATACGACATGCGGGCTATGGCTCCCCGCATGGATGCATCATTGGAGATAGGCACATTTCCACGTCTGACTACTGGGCCTATAATGACAAATGATCAGCATGAACTTTTCAGTAAGTTCTAAAATTGAAAACCTCCAGTCTTCAAGGGTGCAGAATCTGAGGATGCTTACGATTTCCTGGTTGATTGTCATGAGCTACTACACAAGATGGGTAGTAGAACGGTTTGGCGTGGAGTTCGTGAGTTATCAGTTTCAAGGGAACGCCAAAATGTGGTGGCGGTCACATGTTGAGTGTCAACCAACAGAGGCACCACCTATGACTTGGGCATCGTTCTCTAGCTTGTTTATGGAAAAGTATATCCCAAGGACTTTGAGAGATAGAAAAAGGGATGAGTTCTTGAGTCTAGAGCAAGGTAGGATGACGGTTAAAGCATATGAGGCCAAATTCCGTGCATTATCCAGGTATGCCCCAACTTTGTTTCAGTCCACAAGAACGGATTCGCCGTTTTGTGAAGGGGTTGAGGTCAGAATTGCGGATTTCAGCCTTACAGGTAGCGGCTACGGCAAAATCCTTCCAAGAGGTGGTAGACTTTGTGATAGAGGTGGAAGGAGTGAAGCCAGATGACTTCACCACGACATCGACATCAAAAAGGTTTCGAAGGGGAGGTGAGTTTAATGGTTCTTACTCTAGAGGACAGAGTTCCGGAGGTTACTCAGTTCGACCAATTCAGTCTTCACTACAGACTGTAGTTGGGGGTCCACCTCAGAACGGTCAACACTACTCCGAGAGACCTATGCCTGACTCCAGAGAGTGTTATGGATGTGGGAGGTTGGACATATTAGGAGGAATTGTCCAAAACAGAGTTACAGACCCCAATAGCTAGAGGTAGAGGTGGTCATGGTAGAGGCCGCTTTTCTGGAGGACGTGGTGGTCGAGGTAATGGTGGTCACCACAACGGCAGAGGTGATGGGCAAACTGGAGCCACTACGACACAACATGGTAGGGGCAATGGACAGACGGGTGATAGGGCCCATTGTTACGCTTCCCTGGGAGATCTGAAGCGGAGGCGTCTGATGCTGTTATCACAGGTAATCTTTTGGTTTGTGATTGCATGGCATCTGTATTATTTGACCCTGGCTCCACGTTTTCATATGTATCTTCATCATTTGCTAATGGTCTAAATTTACATTGTGAATTACTTGATATGCCTATTCGTGTTTCTACTCCGGTGGGTGAGTCTGTGTAGTTGAAAAGGTATATAGGTCTTGTTTGGTGAACTTGTGGGGAGCAACACTTATGTAGATTTGGTTATCCTAGAAATGGTTGATTTTGATGTAATTCTGGGTATGACTTGGCTTTCTCCGCAATTTGCGATCTTGGATTGTAATGCTAAAACGTGACGTTAGCCAAGCCTGGGACAGATCCGTTAGTGTGGGAGGGGGACTACACTTCCAATCGGTGCGTATCATCTCCTTTCTTCGTGCTAAGAAAATGGTTAGTAAAGGGTGTTTAGCTTTCTTGGCCCATCTCAAGGATGACACTACCCAAGTACCCTTCGATTGAGTCGGTTTCGGTAGTCCGTGAGTTTTTGGATGTGTTCCCTGCAGATCTTCCTGGTATGCCACCGGATAGGGATATTGACTTCTGCATCGATCTTGAACCGGGCACTCGTCCCATTTCTATACCCCCTTACAGAATGGATCCCGCGGAGTTAAGAGAATTAAAGGCTCAACTTCAAGAGTTGTTGAGCAAGGGCTTCATTAGACCAAGTGCATCTCCTTGGGGTGCTCCGGTTTGTTTGTGAAAAAGAAGGATGGGAGTTTTCGGATGTGCATAGACTACCGGCAGTTGAACAAGGTAACTATTAAGAACAAGTATCCTCTTCCTCGCATTGATGACTTGTTCGATCAGTTACAAGGTGCTTGTGTTTTCTGTAAGATCGACTTGAGATCCGGTTATCATCAATTGAAAATACGGGCAACGGACGTGCCAAAAACTGCTTTTCGAACCAGGTATGGGCATTACGAATTTGTAGTGATGTCTTTTGGTCTTACGAACGCCCCTGCTGCGTTCATGAGCTTGATGAACGGGATATTTAAGCCGTATTTTGATCTCTTTGTGATCGTATTTATTGATGATATACTGATTTACTCTAAAAGCAAGAAGGAACATGAGGAGCATTTGAGAATGGTATTGGAAATGTTGAGGGAGAAAAAGCTTTATGCCAAGTTCTCTAAGTGTGAGTTTTGGCTAGATGCAGTGTCCTTCTTGGGGCACGTGGTTCTAAGGAGGAGTGATGGTAGATCCTTCTAAGATTGAGACAGTGAAGAATTGGGTAAGACCCACTAATGTGTCAGAAATAAGGAGCTTTGTTGGGTTAGCTAGCTACTACCGCCGATTTGTCAAGGGATTCTCTTCTATTGCTTCCCAACTGACGAACTTGACTAAGCAGAATGTTCCATTTGTATGGTCGGATGAGTGCGAAGAAAGCTTTCAGAAACTCAAGACTTTGTTGACTACCGCACCTATCCTCACCTTGCCGGTAGAGGGTAAGAACTTCATTGTTTATTGTGATGCATCCTATTCGGGTTTGGGTGCAGTGCTAATGCAAGAGAAGAATGTGATTGCTTATGCTTCAAGACAATTAAAGGTGCATGAACGTAACTATCCAACTCATGATTTGAATTGGCCGCGGTAGTGTTTGCATTAAAGCAATGGAGACACTATTTATATGGGGTTAAGTGTGAAGTCTATACGGATCATCGTAGCTACAGTATGTCTTTACTCAGAAAGATTTGAACTTGAGACAAAGGAGATGGATGGAACTACTGAAGGACTACGATATCACTATCTTGTATCATCCGGGGAAGGCGAATGTGTGGGCAGATGCTTTGAGTAGAAAGGCGGGAAGCATGGGAAGTCTAGCTCATTTGCAAGCTTCTAGACGCCCATTGGCTAGAGAAGTGCAGATTTTGCTAATGACCTTATGAGGTTAGAAGTAAATGAGAAGGGAGGATTGTTAGCTTGTGTGGAGGCAAGATCCTCCTTCCTTGACAAAATTAAGGGGAAGCAGTTTGATGATGAGAAATTGATCCGGATTCGAGATAAAGTGTTGCAAGGAGAGGCTAAAGAAGCAACAATCGATGAGGAAGGTGTGTTGAGGATTAAGGGAAGGGTATGTGTACCCCGCATCGATGATTTGATCAACACTATTTTGGCAGAGGCTCATAGTTCAAGGTATTCTATACATCCGGGTGCAACCAAGATGTATCGTGACCTAAAGCAACACTTTTGGTGGAGTAGAATGAAGCGCGATATTGTTGACTTTATTGCCAAATGTCCAAACTGTCAACAAGTAAAGTATGAACACCAGAGGCCCGGAGGAACGCTTCAGAGAATGCCCATTCCTGAATGGAAGTGGGAGAGAATCGCAATGGACTTTGTGGTTGGGTCTCCAAGACAATGGGTAAGTATGACTCCATTTGGGTGATTGTTGATAGGTTAACTAAGTCTGCTCATTTTATTCCGGTCAAGGTGACTTACAATGCAGAGAAGTTAGCCAAGATCTATATCTCAGAAATCGTTCGATTGCATGGGGTTCCACTATCCATCATATCAGATAGAGGTACACAGTTTACTTCTAAGTTTTGGAAAACATTGCATGCTGAATTGGGTACTAGGTTGGACCTTAGCACTGCATTTCACCCTCAGACGATGGTCAGTCTGAGCGACGATTCAAGTGTTAGAGGATATGCTTCGTGCTTGTGTGATAGAATTTGGTGGTCATTGGGATAACTTCTTACCTTAGCGAGATTTTCATACAATAATAGCTATCACTCAAGCATTGATATGGCTCCATTTGAAGCATTGTATGGTAGGAGATGTAGGTCTCCCATGGGTGGTTTGATGCATTCGAGGTTAGACCTTGGGGTACTGATCTTTTGAGGGATTCATTAGAGAAAGTGAAGTCTATTCAAGAAAAGCTTCTAGCGGCGCAAAGTAGGCAAAAAGAATATGCAGATCGAAAGGTTAGAGACTTAGAGTTCATGGAGGGTGAACAAGTCTTGTTGAAGGTTTCACCCATGAAAGGGGTGATGCGGTTTGGAAAAAGGGGTAAGTTAAGTCCAAGGTACATTGGACCATTTGAGGTACTAAAGCGAGTAGGGGAGGTGGCTTATGAATTAGCTTTGCCTCCAGGGCTGTCCGGAGTACATCCGGTATTTCATGTGTCCATGTTGAAAAGATACCATGGAGATGGAAACTACATTATCCGTTGGGATTCAGTTTTGCTTGATGAGAATTTGACTTATGAGGAGGAACCGGTTGCTATTTTAGATAGAGAGGTTCGCAAGTTGAGGTCGAGGGAGATTGCATCCATCAAGGTGCAATGGAAGAATCGACCCGTTGAAGAAGCCACTTGGGAGAAGGAGGCAGATATGCAAGAAAAATACCCACATCTGTTTACGAATTCAGGTACTCTTTCCACCCTTGTTTCTCTTTGATCGTTCGAGGACGAACGATGGGTAAATTGGTATCTATTGTAACAACTGTTTAGTCGTTTTGAGCAGCAGATTTTATTTCTGGAAAACTGGCTGAAACCACGGACCCCACGACGGACCGTCACAGGACGACGGACCGTCACAGGGTCTCGTTTCAATAACTTAGAAATTCTGAAATTGGGTACTGAAAATCGACTCTCTGAACTTCGTAACGGACTTGCAGGACGGACCGTCACAGGTGTGACGGACCGTCACAGAATCCTTAGTGAAAAATAGAACTCTAAGATGTTGCGACGACCTGCAGACGGACGTCGCAGGCACGACGGCCGTCACAGGTTGCGTAATCCCAGTCAGAATCGGATTTCTTTACACGTTTTAAGGGACGTTTTGGACTATTCTTTCCTTAATTATAGATTTCGTGGGTTTATATTAATAACTCAAATTCTTGAGGGATAAAAGAGGTAACTTTGGGTTAATTAGTGGGGTATTATTGCCATCTTTTACACTTACTTAATTATATGATAATTAGGGTAAAAGAAAGAGGGTTTGAATAAAGAAAATAGAAAGAACAAAGAGAGAGAGAATTGATTGATCAAGAGGCAGAGGGAATATCAAAGCTTGGGAAATTGCTTGTTGATTCCGATTCTTCGGTGGAGGTAGGTTATTGTTTTTACGATATTCGTAGTGAACTCTTAATAGTGAATGATATGTATTGGTGGTATTGTAAACCTGTATATGCTTAATTGTATGCTTGCATGAATATGATTATGTGATTTTGATAAAACAAGCATGATGAAAACCATTGAATCCCAAATCTTGAAAGAAACTTTAATCTACGTTATTAATGATGATGCCTTGGTATAAAAGAAGGTGGATGAATTAAAGTAATGGGATTGATGATGCCTTGGTATAGAGAAGGCCTGATGAACGGATAGAGTGAGTTAGTGGATCGGAGTGTCACGTTCCGACACATAGTATTAGTGGATCGGAGTGTCACGTTCCGACACATAGTGTTAGTGGATCGGAGTGTCACGTTCCGACACTAGTTAGGGGGACGGGTGTCACGAACCGACACGTAGAATTAGGGGATCGGAGTGTCACGTACCGACACTATAGGGGATCGGAGTGTCACGTTCCGACACATATAGGGGATCGGAGTGTCACGTACCGACACATATAGGGGATCGAGGTGTCACGAACCGACACGTAGAATTAGGGGGGATCAGAGTGTCACGTACCGACACATAGTGGTAGGGGATCGGAGTGTCACGTACCGACACAAGAGGAAGAAAGATAATGAATCTTGAAAGATGATAAATATACTCAATCTAATAAACTTAATTCCCAAATGAGTATGGTATTGAGGCTTGAGCCCTCATGGATGAACTTGATGGTACGTGTTGATGATTGTAGTACTTGTTGTTGCTACATGTTGAGTTTATAGTTGATTTATAATATTACTTGATATATATTATCTTCTATATTGAGTTGGCCGATGATATCTACTCAGTACTTATGGTTGTACTGACCCCCTACTTTTATGTTTTCTTCTTTGTTATTTGTGGAATGCAGCAAACGTTCCGTCAACTTCAACTCAACAGTAGATCTAGTCAGTCTTCACTACCTTCGGAAATTCAGGGTGAGCTAATGCGTCTAGCTTGGACTGGATCTTCTTCTTCAAGTCTTGATGCCTTGAACTTCCGGCATGGACTAGCTTTTATTTGTTTTAGCTTCTTAGAAGTTTTTAGTTTAGAAATTTGAGGATAGATGTTCTTGTGATGATGACTTCCAGATTTTGGGGATAATAATAATAGTTTTGAATTGTTTTATCAATGAGTTTTAGTCTTCCGCATTATTTTCTGTTGATATATCTTGAAATGATAAGGGTTAGATTGGTTGGTTCGCTCACATAGGAGGGTAAATGTGGGTGCCAGTCGCGTCCCCGATTTGGGTCGTGACACCATATCTAAATAGAGATAGACATGTTAGAAAATACAGAACAAATAGAAATTATAAAAATAAGCTAGAATGTTTTACATGTGGAAGTATAGAACATTTAGCAAATACTTGTCCTAAAAGATATAATGCAAAAACCAGAAATGCACAACTAGTAGAAGAATTTAATGAAGCATTATTAAATGTAGACGAATATATGTCAGACAATGAAAGTATTTACTCTATAGTAAGTATTGATACAGACGAAAATAACAAGAAAGAAGAAGATTCTTCTAATTCAGAAGGAGAAGAATTAATTAATGAAATAGGAATAGAAGACTTGAATATAGATAAAAATAAAAAAATTTTATGAATATAGTAGAATGGTGAACATGATTTTGAAAAAGATACTGGATTAGATAGTAATCCATGTACTGGTGTAAATGGTACCCAAGCAAACATAAAAGAGCTAAATGTAATAAATGTTTTATAGAAGGATGTATAAATTGCATAGAGACTCAATTAGGAATAATAACTCAGAAAAGAAAAGAATATACACAGATGAACCTCTAGTAACTTAAAAGTGCTAGTATTAGAAGCAAAAATAAAAGAATTAGAAGAAAGAATAGTAAGATTAGAAAAAGGAAAAAATATACAACAGGAACAACCAGTAGATAATCAAGAATTAATGATGAAGAATCTAACACTTTAATATGTAATGAAGACAAAAATATAAATACTGTTAAAATATTAGCAAAACTTCATATTGGAAAATATGAAATAGAGACTTTAGCATTAATAGATTCAGGCATTAATAGATTCAGGATGTACTAAAAGTATTCTAAATAAAAAGATTGTAAAATAAAAACTTTAGAAAAACCACTTGCAGCCATGCAAATGGATGGAACACATAATATATATAGACATTATATAGATAGAGCTCAAATAAGTTTCTTAAATACTTGTTCAGAATTTTATAAACCCACCTATAAAATGGATAAAATATGGGTAAGAGATCTGGATATAAGGGTAGATTTTGTGTTAGGACTAGATTTTATATTACATAACAAAGGAGGAACTTTAATAACTAGAGACGGAATACTTTTTATGAAAATACTACTTATACTTCAGTTTTTACTAATAAAATTGAAACTAAATTAACATAAAGAAAAAGTTGCGACAACTGTGAAAATAATATACAATGTATTATAAAGGAATGTAATACATTATATGAAAATACATTATAAATAGATGAAGAAGATGAATAATTAATAAAAACTATGTTTTAATAGAAATGGAGACAAAATTATATAATTTTAGAACAGGAATTCAGCAAAGGACAAATAAAAAATCAAAAAGACCTCGATAATATAGTAAAAATATTAGATCAAATAGAAATAATAGGAGAAAAACCCTTAAAACATTGGGAAAATAATCATATAGTATGTAAATTAGATATCATAAACCCAGAATATATAATAAAAACAGCCTCTATAGAAGCCACAAATCAAGATCAAGAAGACTTCAAAATACAAATTAAAGAACTATTAGAATTAGGAGTAATAAGAAGATCAACTTCAAAGCATAGATCAGCAGCCTTTATGGTACGAAATCATAATGAAATAGTTAGAGGAAAGGCCAGAATGGTCATAAACTATAAGAGATTAAATGATAATACTAGAACAATGGATATAAATTACCAGATAAAACAAATTAATAAATAGAATTCAAGGTAAAACAATTTTTAGTAAATTTGATTGTAAGTCAGGATACTGGCAAATAAAAATGCATCCAGATAGTATAGAATGGACAGCATTTACTTGCCCGGAAGGACATTTTGAATGGCTAGTTATGCCATTTGGATTAAAAACACACCTCCAATATTTCAAAGAAAAATGGATAAAATATTTGGGGAATACAAAAGATTTGTTTTAGTATATGTAGATGATATTCTAGTATTTAGTAAAGATATAAAAGAACATTTAGGACATTTACAAAGTTTTTAGGCTATTTGTTATAATGGAATATAATTAGTAAAAAGAAAATGGAACTATGTAAAATTATATAAATTTTTTAGGAATTATTTTAGGAGAAGGAAGGTTAGATTACAACCTCATATAGCTAGAAAGGCATTAGATATGCCAGATAAATTAGATAATTTAAAGGATTTACAAAAATTTCTAGGTATAGTTAATTATGCAAGACCTTTTATAAAAGATTTAGGAAAAAATAGCCAGGACCATTATATTCTAAGACAGGAAATAAAGGACAAAGAAATTTTAATATAGAAGACATAAAATTAGTACAAAAAATAAAAGACAGAATAAAAAACATTCCTGATCTAAATATGCCACTAGAAACAGATTATTTAATAATAGAAACAGATGGAAGCTTTGAAGGATGGGGTGCAGCAGTACTAAAATCAAAACCACATAAATATAGTATTAAACAAGAAGAAAAGATATGCCGCTTATCAAAGTGGAAAATTTAAAGAAAAAGGTAATAAGCTAGTATAGATGTTGAAATTTTAGCTAATATATGGTTTAGATAGTTTTTAGAATTTAATATTTTAAATAAACTAGAAATATAGTAAGAACAGATTGCCAGTTAATTGTTCTGAAAGACTATGAATAACCATCCGGGTGTGGTTTAAAGAAAAAGATTATTTTTAAGAACAAAGGCTAAGAGAAAGAGATGAACAGTAATAATAGATTCATGAATAGACAGAGTCCATAAAAAAAAAAGTAGTGAGTAAAGTGGGACTCACATATTTGACTAAAGAGGCATCCCTCTTTTAAGTGTAATAATATGATAAGACGATATTTATAATTTTTTTTTATGTGTCTATATTATGCAATGCAATTGAATCAAAACTTGGTCCTGAATCATCATCATTTGGGTCTTGGGCAAATTGCACTGAGTCTTCAAAATTATCTGAATTATTTGGGCTAGGAGTAGAAATTCGTCTTGGGCTTTGTATTGGGCTTGGGTTTATGTGTTTTTCTTTTTCTTTTTTGTTTGAGTAGTTTTTTTCTACAGTCTGGTTATTAGGAATTCTAACTCTTATTTTTTTGGGCTTTTTTAACTTTTGTCTGATTGTCTGGTTAAATGAGAGTGGTAATTTTCTTCTTGAAGATGAACTTTCGTCTCTTTTCACTTTTTGGCAAAGTGACAGCCATTAACGGGTTGAGAAGTCTTTAACCGGCCACCGTTTGAACCGCTAGCTGTATCATCGTCCGATACAGTGGATTTCTTAGCATTCAGTGGGGAATGCACACCCATCTCATCCATTTTTGTTTGGGATGGAAAACCCTGTGTATCTGTCTGAGTTTGTATATTCTTACCTTTTGCTTTCCAGTTTGCTGAGTCTTTCCCTGAGCTTGGCATTTTCTTCTATTAAGGCTTCATTTATAAATTTCCTTTTGAATGCTTCAGTCATGAATGAGCAATGTCGCAAAATATAATTTTGTTTGTGTCTTTTGGATGTTATACTGTGGGATTTTTTCTGGGTTTTTTTCTGAGAGCTGGAGAAAATATATAGTTTGGTCCTAATGTTTCCTCTAGCATAGTCTAAAGCTTCTGTAAAATCATTAAAACCTTTGAAAGTGGTTTACGAAAATCTTTGATGGAATCTAAAACTTCTATCCATGTTTGAAACACACCGTTTGTCTCTTACCATGAATTACTACGTAATATTTGAATTTATTTTCCTTATTTTTACTAGTAAAATAGTATCCTAAAGCATTTAGAACAACAATTATATATTTAGTGTCTTTTTTATTATGTGCTATCCATATGTTATCCTAAATGTTCTTTTATATCTTTACTAAATACTAGAATATCATCTACATATACTAAAACAAATCTTTTGTATTCCCCAAATATTTTATCCATTTTTCTTTGAAATATTGGAGGTGCTGTTTTTAATCCAAATGGCATAACTAGCCATTCAAAATGTCCTTCCGGGCAAGTAAATGTTGTCCATTCTATACTTTCTGGATGCATTTTTATTTGCCAGTATCCTGACTTACAATCAAATTTACTAAAAATTGTTTTACCTTGAATTCGATTTATTAATTCTGTTTTATCTGGTAATTTATATCCATCTGTTCTAGTATTATCATTTAATCTCTTATAGTTTATGACCATTCTGGCCTTTCCTCTAACTATTTCATTATGATTTCGTACCATAAAGGCTGCTGATCTATGCTTTGAAGTTGATCTTCTTATTACTCCTAATTCTAATAGTTCTTTAATTTGTATTTTGAAGTCTTCTTGATCTTGATTTGTGGCTTCTATAGAGGCTGTTTTTATTATATATTCTGGGTTTATGATATCTAATTTACATACTATATGATTATTTTCCCAATGTTTTAAGGGTTTTTCTCCTATTATTTCTATTTGATCTAATATTTTTACTATATTATCGAGGTCTTTTTGATTTTTTATTTGTCCTATTTGCTGAATTCCTGTTCTAAAATTATATAATTTTGTCTCCATTTCTATTAAAACATAGTTTTTATTAATTATTTCATCTTCTTCATCTATTTCTAATGTATTTTCATATAATGTATTACATTCCTTTTTAATACATTCTATTTATTTTCACAGTTGTCGCAACACTTTTCTTTATGTCTTAATTTAGTTTCAATTTTATTAGTTTAAACTGAAGTATAAGTAGTATTTTTCATAAAAGTATTCCGTCCTAGTTATTAAAGTTCCTCCTTTGTTATGTAATATAAAATCTAGTCCTAACACAAAATCTACCCTTATATCCAGATCTCTTACCCATATTTTATCCATTTTATAGGTGGGTTTATAAAATTCTGAACAAGTATTTAAGAAACTTATTTGAGCTCTATCTATATAATGTCTATATATATTATGTGTTCCATCCATTTGCATGGCTGCAAGTGGTTTTTCTAAAGTTTTTATTAATTCTATGGGTACAATCTTTTTATTTAGAATACTTTTAGTACATCCTGAATCTATTAATGCTAAAGTCTCTATTTCATATTTTCCAATATGAAGTTTTGCTAATATTTTAACAGTATTTATATTTTTGTCTTCATTACATATTAAAGTGTTAGATTTTTCATTCATTAATTCTTGATTATCTACTGGTTTTTCCTGTTGTATATTTTTTCCTTTTTCTAACCTTACTATTCTTTCTTCTAATTCTTTTATTTTTTGCTTCTAATACAAGCACTTTTAGTTTACTAGAGGTTCATCTGTGTATATTTCTTTTCTTTTCTGAGTTTTAATTCCTAATTGAGTCTCTATGCAATTTATACATCCTTCTATAAAACATTTATTACATTTAGCTCTTTTATGTTTGCTTGGGTACCATTTACATTACACCAGTTACATGATTACTATCTAATCCAGTATCTTTTTCAAAATCATGTTCACATTCTACTATATTCATAAAATTTATTTTTAGATTATCTATATTCAAGTCTTCTATTCCTATTTCATTAATTAATTCTTCTCCTTCTGAATTAGAAAATCTTCTTCTTTGTTTTTTTCGTCTATATCAATACTTACTATAGAGTAATACTTTCTTGTCTGACATATATTCGTCTACATTTAATAATGCTTCATTAAATTTTCTACTATTGTGCATTTCTGGTTTTAGCATTATCTTTTAGGACAGTATTTGCTAAATGTTCTATACTTCCACATGTAAAACATTCTAGCTTATTTTTATAATTTCTATCTGTTATGTATTTTCTAACATGTCTATCTCTATTTAGATATGGTTTCCTTGCTGAGGATTTTTGTCACGACCCAAAACCGAGCCGCGACTGGCACCCACACTTACCCTCCTATGTGAGCGAACCAACCAATCTAAACCTTAACATTTCAATGTATATCAACAAAAAGTAATGCGGAAGACTTAAACTCATTCTTAAAACAATTCAAAAACTATTATTATTATCCCCAAAATCTGGAAGTCATCATCACAAGAACATCTATGATCAAATTACTAAACTAAAAATGTCTAAGAAGCTAAAAATACATAAAAGCTAGTCCATGCCGGAAGTTCAAGGCATCAAGACTTGAAGAAGAAGATCCAGTCCAAGCTAGACGCATTAGCTCACCCTGAATTTCCGATGTAGTGAAGACTGGCTAGAATTACTGCTGAGTTGAAGATGACGGAACGTTTGCTGCATTCCACAAATAACAAAGAAGAAAACAAACAAGTAGGGGTCAGTACAAAACACGGGTACTGAGTAAGTATCATCGGCCAACTCCAAATAGGGAACAGTATATATCAATAATAATGTAAATCAACTACAATACTCAACATGTAGCAACAACAAGTATTAAATCATCAATAAGTACCACCAAGTTCATCCATGAGGACTCAAGCCTCAATACCATACTCATTTGGGGATTAAGTTCATTATGTTGAGTAAATTTCGTCTTTTCAGGATTCATTATCTTTCTTCCTCTTGTGCCGGTACGTGACACTCCGATCCTCCTACTACTATGTGTCGGTACGTGACACTCGATCCCCTAATTCTACGTGTCGGTTCGTGACACCCGATCCCCTAATACTAGTGTCGGAACGTGACCTCCGATCCCCTATATGTGTCGGTACGTGACACTCCGATCCCCTATATGTGGTCGGTACGTGACACCCGATCCCCTAATTCTACGTGTCGGTTCGTGACACCCGTCCCACTAATACTATGTGTCGGAACGTGACACTCCGATCCACTAATGCTATGTGTCGGAACGTGACACCCGATCCACTATCTCATTCTATCATTCATCAAGCCTTCTCTATACCAAGGCATCATCAATCCCATAACTTTAATTCATCAAGCCTTCTTTTATATCAAGGCATCATCATTAACAACGTAGATTAAAGTTTCTTTCAAGATTTGGGATTCAATTGTTTTCATCATGCTTGTTTTATCAAAATCACATAATCATATTCATGCAAGCATACAATTAAGCACATAACAGGTTTACAATAGTACCAATACATATCATTCGCTATTAGAGTCATTACGAATAGCATGGAAACCATAACCTACCTCCACCGAAGATTTGGAATCAACAAGCAACTTCCCAAGCTTTGTTTTCTCTCTTCCTCCTCGTTCGATCGACCCTTTCTCTCTCTCTCTCTCTTCTCTTTCTTTTTCTTATTCAAAACTCTCTTTCTTTTACCCTAATTAACATATAATTAAGAATAAAAGATGGCAATAATACCCACTAATTAACTTAGGTTACCTCTTTTAAAACCCCCAAGTAATTAGACTTATTAATAAAACCCTCTAACTTATAATTAAAGAAGGAATAGTCCAAAACGTCCCTTAAAACGTGTAAAGAAATCCGACTCCAACTGGAATTGCGCACCCTGTGACGGGCCGTCGTGCCTGCGACGGTCCGTCCTGCAGTCGTTCGCACATACAGAGACTTGATTTTGTCAAAAGTCCTGTGACGGTCCGTCACACCTGTGACGGTCCGTCCTGCCATTCCGTTACGAAGTTAAGAGGTCATTTTCAGTACCCAATTTCAGAATTTCTAAGTGTTCTGAAACGAGACCCTGCGACGGTCCGTCGTGCCTGTGACGGTCCGTCGTGGGGTCCGTCGTTTCATCAGCCAGTTTTTCAGAAATAAAATCTGCTGCTCAAAACGACTAAACAGGTCGTTACAATAGATACCAATTTACCCATCGTTCGTCCTCGAACGATCACAAGAAGTAAAACAGGGGTGAGAAGGAGTACCTGAATCTTTAAACAGATGTGGGTATCTTTTCTTGCATATCTACCTCCTTCCCCAGTGGCTTCTTCAACGGCGATTTTTCCATTGCACCTTGATGATGCAATCTTCCCTCGACCTCAACTTGCGGACTTCCCTATCTAAGATAGCAACAGGCTCCTCCTCATAAGACAGATTCTCATCAAGCAAAACTGAATCCCAACGGATAATGTAGTTTCATCCCCATGGTATCTTTTCAACATGGACACATGGAATACCGGATGTACCCCGGACAGCCCTGAGGCAAGGCTAACTCATATCCACCTCCCCTACTCGCTTAAGTACACTTCAAAGGGACCAATGTACCTTGGGCTTAGCTTGCCTCTTTTACCCAAACCAACCGCATCACCCCTTTCATTGGCGAAACTTTCAACAAGACTTGTTCACCCTCCATGAACTCTAAGTCTCTTACCTTTCGATCTGCATATTCTTTTTGCCTACTTTGCGCCTCTAGAAGCTTTTCTTGAATAGACTTCACTTTCTCTAATGAATCCCTCAAAAGATCAGTACCCCAAGGTCTAACCTCAAATGCATCAAACCAACCAATGGGAGATCTACACCTCCTACCATATAATGCTTCAAATGGGGCCATGTCAATGCTTGAGTGATAGCTATTATTGTATGAAAATTCAGCTAAGGGTAAGAAGTTATCCCAATGACCACCGAATTCTATCACACAAGCACGAAGCATATCCTCTAACACTTGAATCGTTCGCTCAGACTGACCATCGGTCTGAGGATGGACCGGTACTAAGGTCCAACCTAGTACCCAATTCCCGCATGCAATGTTTTCCAAAACTTAGAAGTAAACTGCGTACCTCTATCTGATATGATGGATAGTGGAACCCCATGCAATCGAACAATTTCTGAGATTAATTTTGGCTAACTTCTCTGCATTTTAAGTCACCTTGACCGGATAAAATGAGCAGACTTAGTTAACCTATCAACAATCACCCAAATGGAGTCATACTTACCCATTGTCCTTGGAAGACCAACCACAAAGTCCATTGCAATTCTCTCCCACTTCCATTCAGAATGGGCATTCTCTGAAGTGTTCCTCCGGGCCTCTGGTGTTGATACTTTACTTGTTGACAGTAGTTTGGACATTTGGCAATAAGTCAACAATATCGCGTTCATTCTACTCCACCAAAGTGTTGCCTTAGGTCGCGATACATCTTGGTTGCACCCGGATGTATAGAATACTTGAACTATGAGCCTCTGTCAGAACAGTGTTGATCAAATCATCGATGCGGGGTAAACATACCCTTCCTTAATCCTCAAAACACCTTCCTCATCGATTTGTTGCTTCTTTAGCCTCTCCTTGCAACACTTTATCTCGAATCCGGATCAATTTCTCATCATCAAACTGCTTCCCCTTAATCTTGTCAAGGAAGGAGGATCTTGCCTCCACACAAGCTAACAATCCTCCCTTCTCATTTACTTCTAACCTCATAAGGTCATTAGCCAGAATCTGCACTTCTCTAGCCAATGGGCGTCTAGAAGCTTGCAAATGAGCTAGACTTCCCATGCTTCCCGCCTTTCTACTCAAGCATCTGCCCACAACATTCGCCTTCCCCGGATGATACAAAATAGTGATGTCGTAGTCCTTCAGTAGTTCCATCCATCTCCTTTGTTTCAAGTTCAAATCTTTCTGAGTAAAGACATACTGTAGACTACGATGATCCGTATAGATTCACACTTAACCTATATAAATAATGCCTCCATTGCTTTAGTGCAAACACTACCGCGGCCAATTCCAAGTCATGAGTTGGATAGT
>JAKWIY010000102.1:0-45442 GCA_027704805.1 Solanum corneliomulleri | reverse complement strand
GCATTCAAGAAAAGCTTCTAGCGGCGCAAAGTAGACAAAAGGAGTATGCAGACCGAAAGGTTAGCGACTTGGAGTTCATGGAGGGTGAACAAGTCTTGTTGAAGGTTTCGCCCATGAAAGGGGTGATGCGGTTTGGCAAAAGAGGTAAGCAAGTCCAAGGTATATTGGACCATTTGAGGTACTAAAGCGAGTAGGGGAGGTGGCTTATGAATTAGCCTTACCTCCAAGGCTGTCCGGAGTGCATCCGGTTTTTCATGTGTCATGTTGAAAAGATACCATGGAGATGGAAAAATACATATCCGTTGGGATTCAGTTTGCTTGATGAGAATTTGACTTATGAGGAGGAACCGGTGCTTATATACTAGATAGAGAGGTTTGCAAGTTTAGGTCGAGAGAAATTGCATCCATCAAGGTCCAATGGAAGAATCGACCGGTTGAAGAAGCTACTTGGGAGAAGGAGGCAGATATGCAAGAAAAATACCCACATCTGTTTACAGATTCAGGTACTCCTTTTCGCCTTTGTTTTTCTTCTTTTGATCGTTCGGGGACGAACGATGGGTAAATTGGTATCTATTGTAACGACCTGTTTAGTCGTTTTGAGCAGCAGATTTAATTCTGGAAAAACTGGCCAAGACCACGGGCACTGCGACGGACGTCACGGCACGACGGCCCGTCGAGGGGTGCATCGTTTCAGCATACTTAGAATTCTGAAATTGGATACTGAAAATCGACTCTCTGTAAATTGTGACGGACCTGCAGGACGTGCCGTCACATCCACGACGAAACATCGTGAGTTCTCGTTGCAAAACACTTCAACTTTTGAGAATTTGGTACAAGAAACGAGTTTCTGACCGTCAGGACGGAGGTGCAGGACGGACCGTCACTTGTGTGACGGGCTGTCACAGTTCACCTGGAATTTGGGAGGCTGCGACGACCATCGTGACGGACCGTCGCAGGCACGACGGCCCGTCACAGGTTGCGCAAATCCCAGGCAGAATAGGATTCCTCTACACGTTTTAAGGGTCGTTTTGGACTATTCTTTCCTTAACTATAAAGATTGAGGGTTAATATTAATAAGTCTAATTACTTGGGGGTTAAAAGAGGTAACCTTAAGTTAATTAGGTGGTTCTATTGTCCTCTTTTAGTCTTAATTATATGATAATTAGGGTAAAGGAAAGAGGGTTTGAACATAAGAAAACAGAAAGAACAAGAGAGAAAGAGAGGAATCGATCGAGAGGGAGGAGAAAACGCAGCTTATGGATTTGCTTGTTTGATCAATTCTTCGGTGGAGGTAGGTTATGGTTTTCATGCTATTCGTAGTAGACTCTTAATAGCGAATGATATGTATTGGTAGTATTGTAAACCTGTCTATATGCTTAATTGTATGCTTGCATGAATATGATTATGTGATGTGATAAAATAGCATGATGAACTATTGAATCCCCAATCTTGAAAAGAAACTTTAATCTACGTTATTAATGATGATGCCTTGGTATAAAAGAAGGCTTGATGAATTAAAGTAATGGGATTGATGATGCCTTGGTATAGAAGGCTTGATGATTGATAGAATGAGTTAGTGGATCGGAGTGTCACGTTCCGAGACATAGTATTAGTGGATCGGAGTGTCACGTTCCGAACATAGTATTAGTGGGACGGGTGTCACGAACCGACACATAGAACTAGGGGATCGGAGTGTCAGTACCGACACATATAGGGGATCGGAGTGTCACGTTCCGACACAACATATAGGGGATCTGAGTGTCACTCGTACCGACACATATAGGGGATCGGAGTGTCACGTTCCGACACATATAGGAGATCGGAGTGTCACGTTCCGACACATATAGGGGATCGGAGTGTCACGTACCGACACATATAGGGGATCGGGTGTCACGAACCGACACGTAGCATTAGGGGATCGGAGTGTCACGTACCGACACATAGTGGTAGGGGATCGGAGTGTCACGTACGACCAAGAGGAAGAAAGATAATGAATCTTGAAAGAAGATAAATATACTCAATCTAATGAACTTTTCCCAAATGAGTATGGTATTGAGGCTTGAGCCCTCCTGGATGAACTTGATGGTATTTATTGACGATTATAATTGTTGTTGCTACATGTTGAGTTTATGGTTGATTTATAATATTCCTCGATATATATTATCTTCTATTTTGAGTTGGCCGATGATATCTACTCCGTACTTGTGGTTGTACTGACCCCCTACTTTTATGTTTTCTCTTTGTTATTTGTTGGAATGCAGCACAAACGTTCCGTCAACTTCAACTCAGCAGTATACTTCAGCCAGTCTTCACTACATCAGAAATTAGGGTGAGCAATGCGTCTAGCTTGGATTGGGTCTTCTTCTTCAAGTCTGATGCCCTTGACTTCCGGCATGGACTAGCTTTCTATTTATTGTGTTCCTTAGATATTCTTAGTTTAGTAATTTGAGGATAGATGTTCTTGTGATGATGACTTCCAGATTTTGGGGATAATATAATAGTTTTGAATTGTTTTTATTAATGAGTTACGTCTTCCGCATTATTTTCTGTTGATATAAATTGAAATGTTAAGGTTTAGATGGGTTGGTTCGCTCACATAGGAGGGTAAATGTGGGTGCCAGTCGCGTCCCCGATTTGGGTCGTGACACTTATTTAGCTTTATGTTTCTATGCAAGTCGTTAAGGCATAATTATTTCCGCCAGGGCAGGGCTGTTGTGGCAGAATGTGTGCCGCCATAGCGGGCCAGTCGCAAATTAAGTCATAAACAACCTCCAAAAACTTTTTATTTTGCACTTTAAATTTTAGGAGCTAGGAGACAACCCCAGGTGTTTTCTTGACAGTTTATACCATTCTTGAGGCTAAAGTTAAAGTCTTAACTCACCTAATTTGTTTTCGATCTGTAGAATGTAATCTTAAGGGTAATTATATATCGGGTTGGGTTTTGACTTAGAATTTATGGTGGAAAAATCCCTAATTGAGATGTTGGATCATGGGTTTGAACAATTCAACGATCGGAACCTAAAATATTGACAAATGAAGCAAACCTTCTTTGCAAATTGGTCACGAACCCTTCAACAACCGGAACCTAAAAAATATTGGGGAAAAGGGAGAAATAGGGGTTAGCGCATCACTTGTACTATGTATAGAAAAATATGCACACATAGTACATAAATAATGCTAAAAGAGACATTTGTTCAAAATCATGCTAAGTTACTTTGAAAAGCCTTATGCACAATCAAGAAGACATATAAGACAATAAGCATATATTCTGTAAGTCAATAGAATATCCAACACAAGACCAACATAATCAAGTATAACCAAGTCAACATAATTAATAGCATATTCTTATCATAACAAAAGCAACTCCAACAACATGTTACAACACAAAGCATGTTAAAGAGTTTATAACATAACAACATATACAAGACCCTCACTTATAACCCACCATCAAGTGTACAAGTGCAATGACCAAGTAAAGCCCCATAATATAACTCAACCAAGTAAGCCCAACCAAGGATCATAAGAAATGCCTAACATCACATAACACAACATCAAGAGTAGTCATCAACCTATTTAGCAATCTAGACCAATAGCATGCTCATACATGAAACAAACATCACATAGTATCATTAACATGTAAAGTCAACACATGCATTTCATTCACTTTATAAAAGCATAAGAACATATTTCTAATACTTTCCTAAAGGCTAAATAGTGCAATGTATAGGTAGAGTCCCATACCTCGACCTAGACTAAGTCAAACCCCTTAAGTCCTCTAAGTTAGAGTTCACCTTATTACTTCATTTTAGTTTCCACAACATATTGCCTTAATCGAGATAGACCACATTAGCTAATGTGGAATTCGGTATCATGAAAACCTACACCGTAAGAATGTGTACTACTTTACAAGGTAGTACCAAAACAACAACATAGCATCTAGGTGGATCCTCTAGCTAGTATTCCTATTGGTGTAACATAGTTCAAGAAATAGGAGATGTGTTTGGGACCCTCTTTATGCCACGTGCATTATAATCTCCAATATCATGAGTACAATAATGAACCTACCTTCCCTACTTGGGAAGGGACACTCCTCACTACTACTTCACTCGGTGCTAAGATAGAGTCCCTTTGAGATATCTTTCTTGAACAATCATAACTTAATTTAGGTCATAGGAGAATAGATCCTTGTATATTCATAATTATTAGCTAAATAGGAATTGCATGAGAACACCTTTCAATACAACCCTTATATGTGAGACTAGAACATTAACATCACTATATCATAGTAAGACACATAGGTACTTGATGACAAACCTTATATTATTACATCTTAAATATAATCTCACAATCACATAATCAAGACATTTAAATTGAATCATCATACCATACCTACTTAATACAATTACAAGACATACTTCAATTGAACTTCATTACCAAGTATAAGCCATCATAACTGAAGTAAAAGTTTAGGATGACAAAGACTTACCCAATCTCCTTTAAAGCCATCATCATTGTATTACCTTTAACCAAGTAAATTCAATCCCATAATAGGTATAATAACATCAATCAAAAGTAATTAACATAGTAATGAAGTCAATTGCATCACTCAAACTCAATTCAACAATAGTTAATAACCTAGGGCTAGGGACTTGGGTCAATTTCATGATCTACTCCACAAACTAGGTTAACTCATCAAGAACTAGCATAATTGAATCATAATACATCACAATCTAAGCATTACAATAAAAACCCATAGAAAATATAATGCAGAAGATCAAATTTATGTTTAGGAAGAAACCCATATGAAATGTCTTTCGAAAAACCAATTCTGGAAGAAACCTTTCGGGAAAGGAATCCAATGGGGAAGAGTTACCATACCTTGTTATTTGTTGAAGATAGATGTATAAAACCACTTTTATTAATACCCTAATGACCTTGACCTGTACCTTCAATGGAGTTCTTCTTTGGGAAAGAGAAAGTAGAGAGAGAAGGAACAGCAATTGTGTTTGGGCAAATTCTGGAAGTTGGGTTAGTTTGATTAGGCTTAGGTCTTTATATAAGTCCTTAACTAACTTAATTAGACCTCCCTTAAACCCTAATTAATCAAATAAACAAATAACTAATTTAATGATATTATTAAAACTTAACAGTGAAAATCTCAGACCTTACCTACGAGACCCTAACCTACGGGCCATAGGTCAGTCGACGATGCCTTGGACCAACCGTCCTGCACAACCGTCGTTTTGGTCAGAGAGTTGTGAAAATTTACTTTTGGAAAAATGGTTAAGTGACCATTGGCTAAGGGAATCGACGCCTCCTCGCCTACAAACGTCGATGGCTACTGTCCCATGGCAGCTTCTTGTCCTAAATGAAAGGGCCCTCCTCAAGGACCTTTAGGCTGGTCCTTCGGGACTCGTACCTAGACGTTTTGACCCTAGACCAATTTTAATACATGTTATACACCTTTACATCAAATTTAATAAAGTTTTGACTCTTAAAACCCCGTGAAATAGGCTAGGTACACTGGCACATTTTGCACTAGTCTTCGGACGTCATGGACATCCCTAGACATTTTGACTCTTAAACTTCTGTAATGACTTTTATACACTATTATTGACTTTAAAACAGTATTAAAAATCTTAGACACTCCTGTGAGGCTCTAGATTAGGTTTTGGACTTTTGGAGTGTTACATTATCCCCCCTTAGGAACATTCATCCTTGAATGACACTAAAAATCTTTTGAAGGGATAGGATAGACTCATAATAGCATCCCAACAAAAAACATGCAAAATCAATATGAGTTACAACTCAAATAATCATAACAACATGGAAATTTCACAAAGTAACTCAAAACAACAGTTGCATCACACAAGAGCTCAAAACCACAACATGAGGAATTTCCTTCTCAACAACAACATGACTCAACAACAACATGAGTTCAACACAACATAAAGAATAACTTATACCAAAATTTTCTTCGAACACATATCAACATGCTCAATATCATTTCAATAGACAGCAACATACCAAATACACAAATAAGTGCAAAATTGACCAAAACAACATTTTCATAAGAAACTTCATTTTAGCAAAAACCTTTATCATAAATGTGCAGATCTTTGCAAATAAGTTGAACTCAATTTATTCATTATTTTCATCATAAATAGGAATAATTAAACTTAATTAAAAAAAGAGATGAGGGTAATGGGACTTCATGTAAGCCCCGGCCTCCCATGTTGCTCCCTCAACTAGGTGGTTCTTCCATAATACCTATACGGAAGCCACCTCCTTGTTCCTCAACTTCTTCACTTGTCTATCAAGGATTTAAACCGGAGCCTCCTCATAGGAGAGGTTATCATCCACATCTAGACCCTCAATAGGAAGAATGGACTCGGGATCACCAACACACTTTTTAAGCATGGAGACATGGAATACCGGATGAATCGAAGCTAGTTCACTAGGTAGTCTCAACTCGTATGCAATTTTTCAAACCCTTTGTAAAATTTCATAAGGACCCACATAAAGAGGACTCAATTTCCCTTTCTTGCCAAATCTCATCACCCCTTTCATGGAAGAAATTCTTAGATACACCTTATCACCTTCCTCAAACTCTAACTCCCTTCTCCTATTATCGGCATAAGACATTTGCCAGCTATAGGCTGCTTTTAGTAGGTTCCTTATGATATGAACCTTCTCCAAAGTCTTGTAAACCAATTAGAGACCAAAGAGTGAAGAATCGCCCACTTCAAACCATCCAATCGGAGATCTACATCTCCTACCATACAAGGACTCAAAAGGAGCCATAGATATAGATGAATGATAACTATTGTTATAAGAGAACTCAACCAAAGAAAAGTACTTATCCCAACTTCCCTTGAAATCAATTACACGAGCTCTAAGCATATCCTCAAGGGTTTGAATAGTATACTCCGCTTGACCATCCGTTTGGGGATGAAAAACGGTCTTTAACTTTACTTGAGTACCCAACCCTTTTTGGAATGACCTCCAACACGTAGATGTGAATTATGCACCCTATCCAATATGATGGATAAAAGAATACCATGAAGACACACAATCTCATCTATGAAGATCTTTGCATAATTTCTACAGAGTGAGTGGACTTGACGTGAATTAAATTAGCAAAGTTTTTCAATCTATCCTCTACTACCCATATAGAATCATTTTATCTTCTAGTCCAAGGGAAACCCAATACAAACTCCATATTAATGTCTTCCCACTTCAAAGTGGGAACTTGTATTTCTTGGAGTAAACAACCCAGCTTTAGGTGCTCGGCTTTCACTTGTTGACAATTTGGACACCTTGCGACGAATTCCGCTATATCCCTTTTTCAAACCATCCCACCAAAACACCTCCCAAAGGTCATGATACATCTTAGTAGAACCCGAATGAATGGAATAACGAGAACCACGAGATTCCTCAAGAATCCATTTTCTCAAGTCATCAATATTGGGCATACACAACCTTCCTTGATATCTCAAGACACAATCCCCCTTAAAGAGAATGACTCATTAAGCTTACCAAGGACCGATTTCTTCAAATACATCAATGATTGATCAAGTTGTTGCTTAGACTTCACCTCAACCACCAAAGATGATTCGGAGTTATGATGGACCATAAAACCACCATTTGGAGAATCTTCCAATCTAACACCCAATCTAGCCAACCTATGAACATATCTCTTTGGGTCTTTCTTGTCTTCTTCTACAAGAGACACACTACCCATGGTCATACGACTTAGAGCATCCGCAACTGCTTTGGCTTTGTCGGGATGGTAGAGAATAGTCATGTCGTAATCTTACAACAATTCTAACAACCTTATTTGTCCTAGATCTAACTACTTTTGATTAAACACATATTAAAGACTCTTGTGGTCGGTATACACATCAACATGGACACCATACAAGTATTCCTCAATATTTTCAAGGAAAATACCATGGCCGCTAACTCAAGATCCCGAGTTGGATAATTCATATCATGTACCTAAGTTGCCTAGAAGAATAAGCTACAACTTTCTCATGTTGCATAAGGACACACCCTAATACCACTCGGGTTGCATCACAATATACAACGAATCCATTGATACCATCCGGTAAAGTCAACTCCGGAGTGTAGGTAAGCCTATCTTTCAAGATTTGGAAGATTCTTTGACATGCCTCCGACCACTCACATTTCACACTCTTTTGGGTCAAGGTAGTCAACGAGAGAAGCAATTGACGCAAAACCATCCACAAACCTCCATTAGTGTCCCACTAGACAAAAAAAACTCCTAATGTCTGTTGGAGGCAATGGTCAAGGTCAAACTTTGACCGCCTCGGTTTTCCTTGGATCAACCTCAACTACTTCACTAGAGATAATATGACCAAGAAACGCCACTGACCTCAAACAAAACTCACATTTTCTATACTTGGCAAATATTTGGTTTTTTTTAAATACTTGTAACACCACTCTCAAAAGGTCTATCTGTTCACCCTCATTTTTTGAATATACCAAGATGTCGTCAATGAAGACAATGAAAAATGAATATAGGTAACTTAAAAACACCCTATTCATGAGGTCCATAAACGCTGTCGGGGCATTAGTGAGACCAAAGAACATTACTAGAAACTCATTGTGACCATATCTAGTCCGAAATGCCATTTTTGGTATATCCTTACCTCTCACCCTAAGTTGGTGATACCTCGCTCTCAAGTCAATTTTAGAAAATTAGCTTGCCTCTTGAATTTGATCAAAAAGTCATCAATGAGAGGGAGAGAATACTTGTTCTTAATATTGACTTTATTGAGTTGGCGATAATCAATGCACATTCTAAGGGACCCATCCTTCTTTTCACAAAACAATATCAGAGCACCCCATGGAGAAATACTAGGTCTAATGTATCCTTTGTCTAGTAAGTCTCTGAGTTGAGCCTTCAACACTTTCAATTCGATTGGGTCCATTGATAAGGAGGAATTGAAATGGGGTTTGGTATCTTGTAGCAAGTCAATACCAAAATCAATTTCCCGGGAAGACCTACGAAAATTCCCTTATGATGGGGATTAGCTCAATGGGAGGATTTTCGGAGTCTACATATTTGACTCTAACAATGTGGTATATAAGCACCCTTTTGAGATCATCTTACAAGCCTTTAGACAAGAAATGATACGACTTCTAGGAATAGAATTTCCCCTCTTTCACTCTAAAACAAGTTCATTGGTAAAGTTGAACTTTACATTTTTTATTCTACAATCGGTGGAAGCAAAAGAATCATGCAACCAATCCATCCCCAAAATGACATCAAATTCAACCATATCGAGTTCCACTACTTCAACATGAGTAACTCTATGGGAAACTTTATAGAACAATATCTATATATCCTCTTTTCAACCACTGACTCACCTACGGGGGTAGTTACCATGAAAAGTTCATTTAGGACATTGGGAAAAAATATCAAATTTCCTAGCTATCAAGGGAGTAACAAAGGATAATGTAGCACCCGAATCAAGTAAATCATAAACATTAATTGAGAAAACTCACAACATACTAGTTACCACATTGGGAGAACTCTTCTTTCTTGGAGCATCAACATTAGAACCACTTGCTTGTACTTGCCCACTACTCTTGTCTTGCCCCATTGTATTAGGGAAATTCGTAACCTTGTGTCCACTCTTGCCAGATCCAAAGGAAGTGTTCATCCTGACAAGGCACTCGCCATAATGCTTCTTACCACACATTCCACAAGTTGGCTTCTTACTAGGTGAATTAGTACCTTTTCCATTTTTAGACTTAGGGTTAGACACCCTATCATCACGAGCCTTGGAAAATTAGGTAGGAATTAATCTCCCCTTTGAAGAACCACTTTCAAAATACTTGTTCCTCTAGGCCTCTCTATTCTTTCTCCTTAGCCTACTCTCTTCCACTTGTTGAGCATGAACCATGAGATGAGATATTTATATTATCATGAAGCATAACTAAATGATATTCTTCCACCAAGTCATCAAACACCCCCGTAAGAAAATGACTCATCTCATCCGTCGGGTTTGAAACTAAGGATGAGCATACTTGGACAACTTACTAAACTTCAAAGAATATTTAAGTACACTCATACCTCCTTGACGAAGGTTGATGAACTCTTCCACCTTAGCTTCCCTCATCTCTCTAGTGAAGAACTTATTAGAGAAAGTCCTATTGAAGATCTCCCAAGTCACCGGACCACCTCTTAGCACCCTATTATCTCTCCATTGTGTGTACCAAGCTTGTGCCCAAAGAAGAACATCAATATACATTTAATAATTTATAAACCATTTCCGAATTTTATAGTAAGTTAAAACTAATAACTCAAAGTATTAACAAATGAGTAATTTATGTTTGCAGAATTTGCTCTTCATCGCACTCTGCCTCTGTTACGACCTTTAACGGTCTTATTTCTCAGATTGGTGCAAACAGATCAAATTCCATCTAGGAGTTTTAGATCATGATGTTGCACTTTTCCCTAAGAAGTCAACTGCTATTACTGAAACTACAAATACTGAAGAATGTCTTATTATAAGTGTTGGGATCGATCTAACATATTAGGCATAATGTTTATGCAAATGAATATTGTGAGCAACATTAAGAATACTCTTCCCAAAACTGAAAATGCAAAAGATTTTCTGAAATTTGTGGAAAATCCTCTCAAACTTCTAATAAGTCTATTGCTGGGACACTAATGGGTACTTTGACCAATGAAGTTGAATGGTTCGCGTACCATGAATGAGCATGTCATCGAAATGACAAATGTAGAAGCATGACTTAAGTCTTTGGGAATGAAAGTGGAACAAAATTTCCTTGTACAATTCATTATCAACCATTACCATATGAGTATGGCCCTTTCCAAATGAACTACAACACCATGAAAGAAGCATGGAACGTGCATGAATTGTACGGAATGTTGGTTCAGGAGGAAGTAAGGCTCAAGCATCAAGGAACCCACTCCATTAACCTTGTAGGTCATCAAGGAGTTTGAAAGAAAGGAAAGAACATGATAAAGGAAAACAGGGGCACCATAATGTTAATGAGTCCTTCTATCAAGTACATAAAAAGAACATAAGAATGATAAGTGTCATTTCTGTGGAAAATCTAGACACTTTCAGAAAGATTGTCTGAAATTTAAGGCATGGCTCGAGAAGAAAGGTAAGCCTAGTGCTTTTACATGTTTCAAATCAAATTTAAGTAAAGTTCCTTATAATACTTGGTGGACTGACTATGGTTGTACTGTTCATGTTTCTAATACGATGCAGGGATTCCTTACAACACAAACCATAAACCAAAATAAAAGATATGTGTATATAGGGAATAGAGTAAAGGATCTAGTTAAAGCTATAGGAACTTACCATTTGATCCTTGATACTGGGCGCCACTTAGATTTACTTGAAACTTGTTATGTACCTTCTCTTTCAAAAAATTTAGTTTCTTTGTCTAAGTTGGATAAGACTCGATACTCTTTTAATTTCAGTATTGGATGTTTTAGTTTTTTTAAACATAATTATCTCATCGGTACTGGTACTCTTTGTGATAACTTATACAAACTGAATTTTTAATAATCTATTTGCCGAAAAACTCTTACCCCTGCATCATAATATTAGAGCCAAACCAAGTTTGGTGAAGAACAATCTGCTTTCTTGTGGCTCAAACATTTAGGTCACATATCCAAAGAAAGATTGGAAAGATTAGTTAAGAATGAAATTCTTCAAAATTTGGATTTTACAGACCTTAACATTTGTGTGAATTGTATTAAAGTAAAATTATATACCGTGGTTTCACGGTATAATTAATACTTTTTCCTTAAGTTTAGTGTGTCCGAAAGTCTTTTTGTGCTAGTTTTTATATGAGTTTCTCTTTGTTTTGCAGGAAATCTGTCCAAAGTTGAATGCGGAGATTTTGAGCGAAGAAATGCAGAATATACCACCTATGAAGCTGATGACGGTCCGTCGTGCTTGTGACGGTCCATAGGTGGCAGCGTAGAGAAGCTGCTGAAGGAAGATGGGGAAGTCTGACCAAGTGTGGGGTTACGTAGCTTGTGACGGTCCGTCGCGGTTATGATGGTCCGTCCTGCAGGTTCGTCATGAAGTTCAGAGAAGTGATCCCAGTACCCAGATTACAAGAGTTGAAGTGTTTTGAAACGAAGACGCTCGACGGACCGTTGTGCCTATGACGGTCCGTCATAGTTGCCGTTGAGGGGAATGAAGAGAGAAGCAGAAGAAATTGCTAAGTATGGGATGACGGAGTCCATGATGGTCCGTCGTGACCACGACGGTCCGTCGCGTGTTCCGTCGACCCAGCCGCGTTTTGGCAGATTTCCAGCAAATTAGTCCTTGTTTAATTAGGTTTTTATTTTTTTTATAAATAGTTCGAAAAACCTCATTTTTGAGGTTAGACTCCGTATTGTTAGGCTCCATATTATTAGACTTGGATTGTTGGATTTGGAACTTGTGATTGTTGATTAGTGTTAGATTTTGAGATTCTTACAGTGATTTTTGGTGATTAATCAAGCAAACTTTCGGACTTTATTCTTTCTCATTGATGTAAGTACATGAATTCTTATTAATATATTTGAATATTGTGTTTATGGCTATGAGTAACTAAACTCCATAACAAGGGTTGTGGGAACCATAGGAAAATAATGAGATAAACCTTAATTAAAAGAACAATTCTAGAATAGTGTCTTGCATGTATTAATAATTCTTTCGTTTAGAAGTCTTTTTAACGGATGGCCAACGTTAGAACTCGCCTTAATGCTACTTGCCAGACAAAGGAAGTAGATAATAGGAAAATAAGTATTAACATAGATTTAGTGTATACTATCTAATAGGCTAGTATTGATTGATACGAGGTAATAACTTAGTCAAATATCGAATACGATGCTTAATATGAGGTAAGGATAAGGGTTAGGATAGCAACACACGTAGCCAGACCAAGGTGCGGAGTGGGATTTTCTAGTTGCCGGACCAAGGATTTAGAAATACATAACTTATCACTTTGCATGCAAGATACTAGGAAAGAATTGTTATAGTTAGATTTATCAAGTTATGAACCTGTGGGGAACACGTAAAACCTAGTTACTTTGATTAATTGATTAAAACCCAACATTTGTTAAGTGTCTCTTTCAAGTTTGTTGTTTATTTTCACTTATTTAGAGATAGACCCCCCCTTTTTATATTTTTACTTTCCAAGGAAGTTTTGACCAAACGATAGTAAAAATGGTTGAAGTTAAGTCTAGACTATTTTCCTCGTGGGAATGATCCCAACCTCACTATAGTTGGGTATTTACTTGACACGACCTCTTTACTTCTTATTTGAGAAGTAAGTTTGAGCGTATCATAAAACAAAGAAGCCACATAGAGAAAGGAGCCACAAGAAGCACACAACTTCTTGAAATTATACACACTAATATATATGTTCCTTTTGATATTAAATCTTTTAGTAAATAAAATATTTTATCACATAATTGATGATTTTTCAAGTAATAGGTATGGCTATTTGTTACATGAAAAATCTCAAGCGATAAATTCCTTAGAGGTATTTATTATTGAGGTTGAAAGACAACTAGATAGGTGAAAAAATCAGGTCAGATAGAGTTGGTAAAAATTATGGAAGATATGATGAAAATTTACAACACCCAGGTCCATTTGCTAAATTCCTCGAAAAACATGGTATATGTGCTCAATACACAATGTCTCGAACACCACAACAAAATGGTGTAACAGAAAGAAGTAATCGTACAATAATGGACATCGTTACGAGTATGCTAAGTAATTCATATATTCCTCTTTCATTGTGGATGTATGTTTTAAGGACTGTCATTTACTTACTTAATAGGGTTCCTAGTAAAGCAGTCCTAAAGACTCCTTTTGAACTATAGACTAGTAGGAAACCTAATTAATGCACCTGCATATTTGGTGTTGCCCGCCAGAAGTTAGAGTTTATAACCCACAAGAAAAGAAACTGTATTCAAGAACAATCAATGGTTTCTTAATTGGTTATCCAGAAAAATCAAAAGGGTATAGGTCTTACTGTCCTAATAACAGTACAAGAATATTTGAAACATTAAATTCTAGGTTCATTGATAATGGTGAAGTTAGTGGGAGTGAAGAACCATGTGAAAAGAAAATTAAAGAAGTTAGGGTGAGGGTTTCTCTACCTTTTACTTTATTTAAAAATGATGTTACTAAAGTTGTTGCACAACCTAACAATACAACAAGAACAACATATTGATGCTCCCGTTAATCTCAATGAAGCAATAATTAATGAATATGCAGTAGATGTACCACAAGAAGTAGCATTAAGAAAATCTCAAAGACAAAAGAGACCTGCTATTCCTGATGACTATTTTGTATATTTACAGGAATCAGAAATTGACTTCGGAATTGATAATGATCCATTTTTATTTTCAAAGCTATTGAAATTAATAATTCTTCTACTTATATAAATGCTATGAAAGATGAGTTCAAATATATGGAACAAAATTAAGTATAAGACCTTGTTGAATTACTAGAAGGTTGAAAACACATACGTGTAAATGGGTCTTTAAGACCAAACGTGACTCAACTCAACTCGCCAGACTTATTGCTAAGGGTTTCACTCAAGAAGATGGCATCGACTATATAAAAACATTTTCACCTATCTCTAGAAAGATTCACTCAGATAATTAAATGGCTTTAGTAGCTCATTATGACTTAGAGCTATATTAAATGGATGTGAAAACAGTCTTTCTAAATGGAAATTTGGAGGAAGAAGTTTATATGAATCAACCTGAAGGGTTCTCATTATGACTTAGAGCTACATCAAATGGATGTGAAAACAGCCTTTCTAAATGATCTTGGTTTGTTGCATGATACCGGAGAGGCATCCTATGTGATTGGAATAGAAATATTTTGAAATAGATCACAAGATTTAATAGGTTTGTCTCATAAATCATATATTAATAAAGTGTTAGAGAGATTTAAAATGGAAAAATTTTCATCAAGTCCCCTTCAAATTTACAAAGGAGATAAATTTGGTCTCAATCAATGTCCAAAGAATGAATTGGAATGTAAGCAAATGAATGATTTCTTATGCATCAATAGTTGGGAGTCTAATATATTCTCAAACATGTACTACACCGACATTAGTTTAGTTGTTGGAATGTTGGGCCTTTATCAAAGTAATCCAGGAATGGATCACTTGAAAGCTGCGAAGAAAGTGTTGCGATACTTGCAAGGAACTAAATATCATATGCTAACTTATAGAAGATCTTATCCTCTTTATGTGATTGGGTATTAAGATTCAGATTATGTTGGTTGTGTGGATACACTAAAAACCACATTTGGGTATTTGTTTCTATTAGCTAGAGGAGCAATATCATGGAAGAGTACGAAGCAGTCTATTATAAATGCATCCACTATGGAAGCTGAGTTTGTGGCATACTTAAAGGCCATACTTCAGGCTAATTGGCTGCGGAATTTTATTTCAAGACTTGGACTAGTCGACAATATTTCCAAGCCGCTGAAAATTTATTGTGACAGTACTGCAACAGTCTTCTTCTATAAAAATGATAAGTATTCTAAGGGTGCCAAACATATGGAATTGAAATACTTTTCAGTTAAGGAAGAAGTCCAAAAATATAAAGTTACAATTGAACATATTAGCATGAAACTTATGATTGTTGATCCATTGTCGAGAGGATTACTGCCCAAAACATTTGTTGAAAATGTTGAAAGAATGGGTCTTATTAATAGAAATGAATGACTTTATGTAAAGATTATATTATGTTTATGCAACTGACACTTTGAGCTCAACTATATATATGTTTTTGTTATTACATGTTTCTCTTGTATACGTTATGTTGAGAATGATAATGACAAGTTTTGTTTTATATAAAGGCATTCTCAGCATTATGGTGGACCCATTATGTATTTGAAATGTTGTGTTAGGCAATAGACTAATATTGTAGTGCATGGAAGGGACTAGGCCAAATAAAGTGGTGTACACTTGTCATGATTCATATTAGTTGATTTACTTAATAACAACAAATAAGATTGAATTTAGTATATGTTCATATTGTAATTGAAATTTTTATCAAATTATTAAGTAAATTATGTTACGTGTGTCAAGTAGGAGAATGTTAGTTTTGAGCGGCAAATTTATTTCTGGAAAACTGGCTGAGACGACGGATCCCACGACGGACCGTCATAGGCACGACGGACCGTCGAGGGCGTCTCGTTCCAAAACACTTAGAACTCTGAAATTTAGGTACTGAAATTGACTCTCTGAACTTCGTAACGGAATGGCAGGACAGACCGTCGTGGGCACGACGGACCGTCACAGACTCTTTAAGGAAATTGAGTCTCTGAACTTTGTGACGGAAGCAGCAGGACGGACTGTCGCAGGCACGACAGGCCGTAACAGGTTGCGTAATCCCAGGCTGGGTCGGATTTCTGTAAATATTTTAAGGGGTGTTTTGGACTATTCCTGCTTTAATTATAAAGTTAGTGGGTTAATGTTAATAGTTTAATTACTTGAGGGTAAAAGGAGATAACCTTGAATTAATTAATGGGTTAATTCATCATATTTTATACTTAGTTATATGCTAATTAGGGTAAAGGAAATAGGGTTTGAATAAGAAAAATAGAAAGAACAAGGAGAGGGAAAGAGAATCAATCGATCGAGAGAAACGAAGAAGATAGCGAAGCTTTGGGGAATTTGCTTGCTTGATCACTAATCTTCGGTGGAGGTAGGTTATGGTTTTTATGCTATTCGTAGTAAACTCTTAATAGCGAATGATATGTATTGGTAGTGTTGTAAACCCTTCTCTGTGCTTAATTGTATGCTTGCATGAATGTGATTATATAATTGTGATAAAATAAGCATGATGAAGCTATTGAATCATAAATCTTGAAAAAACCCTAATCTACTTTGTTAATGATGATGCCTTGCTATAAAAGAAGGCTTGATGAACGAAAGTAGTGAAATTAGAGGATCGGGTGCCACGTTTCGGTACCAGGATAGAAATAGAGGATCGGGTGCCACGTTGCGGTACCAGGATAGAATGAGGATCGGAGTGTCACGTTCTGACACCAGGATAGTATATGGATCGGGTGCCACGTTCCGGTACCTGGATAGTATATGAGGATCGGAGTGTCACGTTCCGACACAAGGATAGTATATGGATCGGTGCCACGTTCCGGTACCAGGATAGTATATGAGGATCGGAGTGTCACGTTCCGACACCAGGATAGTAATATGGAGCGGAGTGTCACGTCCGACACGAGAGGAATAAAAATAATGAATCTTGAAAGATGTTAATATACTCAACCTAATGAACCTAATTCCCAAATGAGTATGATATTGAGGCTTGAGTCCTCATTTGTGAACTTGGCGGTACTTACTAATGATTATAGTACTTGTTGTTGCTACACGTTGAGTATTGTAGTCGATTTTATAATATTACTTGATATATATATTGTTTTCTATTTTGAGTTGGCCGATGATACCTACTCAGTACCCGTGTTTTGTACTGACCCCTACTTGTATGTTTCTTTCTTTGGTATATGTGGAGTGCATCAAACGTGCCGTCGTCTTCAACTCAACCGCAATTCTAGCCAGTCTTCATTACACCGGATCTTCAGGGTGAGCTAATGCTTCTAGCTTAGACTGAATTATCTTCTTCATGTCTTGATGCCTTGAAGTCCCGGCATGGACTAGCTTTTACTTGTTTTAGCTTCTTAGAATACTCTTAGTTTAGTAATTTGATCATAGATGTTCTTGTGGTGATGACTTCCAAATTTGGGGAATAATAGATGTTGAATTTTAGAAGTTATTGAATTGGTTTTTATTAATGAGTTTAAGTCTTCCGCATTACTTTCTGTTGATATTATATTGAAATGTTAGAGTTTAGATTGGTTGGTTCGCTCACATAGGAGGGTAAGTGTGGGTGCCAGTCGCGGCTCAGTTTTGGGTCGTGACAGAAACTAAAATTTAAAAAGAAATAAATAAGAATTTGTAATTCACTTTGTAACACTTTTTACTGTTAATTTTCATTTTTAGCAAAGTACTCCGCAAAAGATATTAAAGTGGATAAAATAATTTATTTCTAAAAAATTATAATTTTTATCATAAATAATTAATTTTTCTATAAAAATTTTAACATATAATTTATTCTTGATAAAAATTTTGGGGGGCCGAAATTTGGGGGCCTAAGGCAAGGGCCTTATTTTTTTATGCATAGAGCCGCCCATGTATGAACATGAGAATTTTACCAAAAACACTCATCAAATAAAAAATCATAAAACTTCTACATAAAAAATATTAAAAATAAAAAAACAAATATGTACGAATGGTATAAACTACCTAAACAAGAAATCTAGAATATCAAACCTACTAGTTCAGATATTTATTACCATTGAATCTTAATTAAAATACAAATTACTGTAGAGAACATCGTCAAAATAATAAAACCCCAACATAAATGTAGTAAAACTCAACTTTTTTTAAAAAAATAGAAGAGTGAACAACTTAGATAAATGAAAAGAATAATCAAATGTCAAATTTCAAAAGGATGAACTATTGGAGTAGATCTGCATATCATAGTAATTCAGGAGCAAATATTTATTTGGTTTCATGGGTTGGTGAAAGGTAAATTTTCTAAAAATGATACAATTAAGAGGGATGGGGGAAGAGGGGGAGGGGGAAGGGGCAAGACAACTTAAAATTAATGTAACCGAGAGATAGGAAATTGCGTCAATCAAGGCAATAAATTTTTTTAATCTAATAAGCCATTATAATTGAGATGATAAATAAATTTACGAACTAAGATGGGAATATAATTAAGTACCTTTTCTTAGAGAATAGAAGAGTGACACCTTTAGAAGACACTTAGATTACCATAATTGAAGCCTTCTCAACTCCTTGTGGCATTAGGTACCTCCACCTAAAGGTTTCACCCTTCCGTCCTTTTAGTGAAAGATACTTAATCATATCATAATCCTATTTTATAAATTTATCTATTGTCTCAATTGAAATTGGTTAGCAGATAAAAACTAATTTATTGCCTCAAATGCATCGATTGATGCAATAATTTCTCGTCCCTGAGTTTAATCAATTTTTTGATTGCCTCGCACCTTCAACCTCCCCCTTCCCGTTTTCCTCAATTGTATTATCTACCTTCCACCCATCCATCTATCAAATTAAATCAATCTTTGCTCCTCAATCATAACGATATATAGATTTACTCCAGGAGTTGATCCTCTTGCAATTCATCATTTAGTAAGTCTTATTATTCACATAACTTTATTTTTTTCCAATTTGAATTTGACTGCATTATATCATGGAATTTATTATTACTGATGATTTTCTACATTAATTTTTAATTTAATTATGATATAAATTATTTCTAACTTTTAATTTTTCTTATGTAGAAGTTTAATAAACTTTCATTTGATAAACTTTTTTTTGGTCGAATTCTCCGGTTGATATGTTTAAACCATTTAATCAGAGTATATGTCAAATTAAATATATCTCAATTTGAAAATACTTTGATGGACTATATGAAGAATTAATATTTGTTTGTTCAACTTGTATACTTGATTCTAAGTATAAAATAACTTGCATATCCTTTCTTCTTCAAAAATCATCTTTATGAAGTTAAGATTTTTCTATATCTAACACGGAATAAGGAACCTACATTCACTCGCTTGTCTCTTATATTTTCTAAAAATTAATGAAACAAGTTCTTGTGATAGTGTGACTTTTGCCAATAAAGTATGATAAACCTATTGCATATAGTATTAATCTCACTTCTGTTATGCTACCTCTATCTACTCTTGATTGTTACATAAGATTTTTCAAGAAAGAATTTTCACTCATTGCAAAGAAAATGCATATTCATTAAAAAGATCCGATCTTTTGAAAATTTAGAGTGACAGTCAATAATTTTTCTTTTTTTATAAGTACAATTTTGGGTATATTTTTGCTTTTTAATATAATAATTAATGTTTTTCAGAATTTCAAAAAATTTGTGTCTTCAATCTTGTGTGAAGGATGTTAATCATTGTTTCACAACTCAAATTAATTTTTTCGTAAATACATATAATAAATTTTGAGCTCCAAAAGGGGTTTTTTTTCTTCTTCTTTTTTTGGGGGCGGGGGGTTACAATTGTGTGTATAAAGTAGGGGTTATAGTTGTTCTCTGTAATAAGATAGTCTAATCAATATTAGCCTCTTGATAAAAGTAAAATTAAAATATTATTTTCAAGTATAAAAACTATGGCTCTTGAAACTTACAGTCATATGTTTCAACTTCATAATCGATGTCTGTCAAAAAATTACACAAGATTTATTTTTGAGTTTTTCACAGATCTCCACGAAATGAGAACATCTTTTATAGAGTTGGATGAATTTTAGTTAAAGTTATATTCCATATTCTTATTGAAAGTATGTTATTGTATTTTCTCTTATAGATTTTGCATACTTTAGTTTTTAGGTCTTTAATTCTAGTGGATAGGAAAAAGAAGAGGAAAGAATCACCGATAAATACTTAAAATTATTTTTCATTATATTGAAGTATTGCATGTAAACTACGTATATACCTAATTTAGAAAATTGTAGGTTGATGTCATAGTATGTTGTTTTGGACCATGGAGCATATGAAAGTTATATCTTATATTCTTTTTGTATTTTTTCACTATAAAGTAATAGATTTCATGTAAGCTATATTGATGAATAAGTATTTTACTGACTCATTGGACACAAATTCTTGAATTCTTACCATGTTTTAATGCTTATTGAAGAAGTTTTAGGCCCTAGTTCTCTTGTAAGCAGGTATTCCTTGTAAAAAAATATTTGATTAATTTGAAGCCAAAAAGCACCAAAGTACACCGATATGGAACGGGTGCCCCGCAGAAGCTACCATGTGTCTCACTAAATAAACGCTGGCTCTAATGGTGCTTTGTTGTCTTAGTATCAACGTGAGGATCGTGTGGTCTTAGAATAGAAAGTTGAAAAACTGATGGTTTATGTGAGGAGGTGATTGGTGATCCACTTTCTCTAATCGGCGTCTCGCCGATCCAGCGCAAGCTTGAAGGACGCAATCTAAAGGGGAAAATGTAATTTTGGAAAAAAAGAGTATTTTCTATTAGAATGTTCCTAGGATAGAATAGGAATTTTTGCAATGATCTACCTTTATCTTCTTCCCGATTAGGCCAATAGACATAGGATATGATGGAATAGAAAATAGTATGCAAGGTAGAGAATAGAGAAAAAGTAAAAACTTCTTAGCTTTTAGAGAAATAAAACTCATATTTGGGTCAATTCAAGTTTCTCTTAATAATTTATCTTGAAATGGAGCTTTGTTTTATGGGTATATTGTCTCTTTTCATTTTTATGGATATAACCTTATCTAGGGGTGTGTATGGTATATGGGGGTGTAAAACATGAACTAGCTTTGATTAATCAGATTTAATACTAATTGTATTATATCAATCTAATGTTGTCATGAAGTTTTAATCTAAAATCAGTTGTCACGAACATTGAGCGAGATCTCTAACACCATCTTGACTTTGGAAAGCTTAGTTTAATTGGGTAAGACTCAATTATAGGACTCCATGAAATTTACTCTACGGGTTTGATCCAGGGATGGGATAATTCGAGTACTTTCATATTTAATGGTATTGAAATTCGAAAGAATTCAAGGTTTGTTTGGTGTCTTATTGGAAAGGGTCCTAAAATTCGAAAGAATTCAAGGAACGTATGCTTGATAGTTAGGGAGGATATTGAGTATAGATTAAACTAAACGTTATCCTTGTATCAAACGATGGTGTAAGGTAACCTGTTTATGATTATATTAGTCTAGATGAAAGTGAAACTTAGCAAGTTGGCAATGACTAAGGGTATATGCATACCGATAGGGCTTTCAATTTGAATAGGTAAAAGTTTACTTATTAGAATACTGTACTAATTGAATAAGTCACAAACCTTAAAGCAGGCATACAACTATACCTACACCAACTTTGGAGATCGTGATTTATAATATATACTTAAGAAAAGATTTAATTTGACCTGTAAAACAATGAATTTTCTCCTACACGTAAGACAAAAGTCACGAATATCTTGAAACTCTGAAAATAACATTACTCATAAAACTGAAAATTTAAAACACACCAAAATTCTACTTTCAAAATGACCTTATTGAAAGTCACTCTATTTCTTCCAAAAAAGAATCTTTTGAATAGAAATACAGTTACTTTGCAATAGGTTAAGATTTATTATTTGAAAAAATCTTATAATGTGATAATCAAGAGTACATAGATGTAGAATAAAAGAAGTGACATTAGTACTACATGCAATAAGGTTTATCATACTTTATCAACAGAAGTCACGCTATTACAAGAACTTAATTCATTAGTAACAGTATCACAATAACATATTTCATTAGTCACATTATCACAACAATATTCTAAACTTTATAAATATGGTTTACAATGGAGAAAATGTATGTAAGCTATATTAGTTTAATATCGAGTATAGAAGTTGAACAAACATATATGGAATCCTCATATAGTCCATGTATCATACTAGTTCAAATCAGATATAGCTAAACTGACTGACAATTATTAATGGCTTGAACAACATGAACAAGAGAATTCAATGAAAAAACGTGTCAAATAAAAATTCACAAAAACTTCTACATGAAAAAATTTAAAAGTAATATGTATGAATGGTATGAACTGCCTGAATAAGAATTCTTGAACAACAACCAACCAGTTAAGATATTCAGGATCACAATTTAATAAAATAAAAATTGTTGTAGAAATCATCAACAACAACAACCCCCAAAACAAACTCAATTGTTTTTTTAAAAAAAAATGAACAACTTACCTGAACGAAAAGATTAATCAAATGACAAAAGTATAGAAGGATCAACTACTCTAGTATATTGCATATTGTTATAATTGAGGAGAAAAGGTCAATTTGGGTTAATGAGTTGGTGAACGTAGATTTTCTAAAAATGATACAATTGAGGGGGAGGGAAGGGACAAGATGCCTTAGAAATTTAATCCCAAGCATACTGCACTCCTTGTGGCATTAGAATCTCTACTTGAAGATTTCAGAATAATCTAATTCCTCAAATGTATTGATTGATGCAACAATTTTTTTCCCTAAGTTTAATCATTTTTTAAAATTACCTCGCACCTTCTCCCTACCCCCACCCTTCTCCTCAGTTGTATCATTTCATAAAAATCTACCTTTCAACCTTCCAAAAATTCAAGTCAATCTTTTCTCCTCAATAATAACGTTATGTATATGTACTTCATGAGTTGGTCATCTTGCAATTCGTCATTTAATTAGTCTTGTTATTCAAGTAAGTTGTTTTTTTGAAAAAAATAAATTCGATTGCATTCATATCGTAAGATTTATATTACTGTTGATTTTCTACATAAGTTTTATTTTAATTAAGATACAAATCGCTTTTCAATTCTCAATTTTTAATTTTTTTATGTATAAGTTTTATGAACTTTCATTTGATGAACATTTTTTTTATTTAACTCTCATGTTGATATTGTTTAATCCATTTAATAAGTATATGTAAAATTAGTTATATCTGAATTTGAATTAGTTTGACGGATTATATGAAAACATCAATAGTTTTTTGTAACGACCTGTTTAGTCGTTTTGAGCAGCAGAACAAATTCTGGAAAAACTGGCTGAAACCACGGACCCAACGACGGACCGTCACAGGCTCGACGGACCGTCGTGGGGGTCCGTTCCATGACACTTAGAGTTTGAAAAATCGGGTACTGAAAATCGACTCTCTGTAAATTGTGACGGACCTGCAGGACGTTCCGTCACATCCACGACGAACCGTCGTGAGTTTCCGTTGCAAAACACTTCAACGTTGAGAATTTGGTTCGAGAAACGAGTTTCTGACCGCCATGACGGACGTGCAGGACGGACCGTCACAGGCGTGACGGACCGTCACAGGCGTGACGGACCGTCACAGCGTCCGTGGCGACGATGGGAACTGGCAGGACACGACGGCCTGGGTGACGGACCGTCGCACCCACGGCGGCCCGTCACAGGCTGCACAATCCCAGGCAGTTTAGGATTTCTCCCCACGTTTTAAGGGTCGTTTTTGACTATTCTTTCCTTAATTAAACAGATTGAGGGGTAACATTAATAAGTCTAATTACTTAGGGGTTAAATTAGGTAACCTTAAGTTAATTAGAGGAGTTTATTGTCCTCTTTTATTCTTAATTATACATTAATTAGGGTAAAAGAAGGAGGTTTGAATAAAACAAAAGAGAGAAAGAACAGAAAGAAAGGGAGAAACGAATCGAGAGAGAGAGAATAGCAAGCTTGGGAGATTTCTTGTTGATTCCAATTCTTCGGTGGAGGTAGGTTATGGTTTTTGTATTACGATATTCGTAGTGAACTCTTGATAGTGAATAATATGTGTTGATGATTTTGTAAACCTGTCTATATGCTTAGTGTATGCTTGTATGAATATGATTATGTGATGTTGATAATACAAGCATGATGAAAACCATTGAATCCCAAATCTTGAAAGAAACTTTAATCTATGATATTAATGATAATGCCTTGGTATAAAGGAAGGCTTGAGGAATTAAAGTGATTGGGATTGATGATGCCTTGGTTAGAGAAGGCTTGATGAACGGATATAATGAGATTAGTGGATCGGAGTGTCACGTTCCGACACATAGAATTAGTGGATCGGAGTGTCACGTTCCGACACATAGCATTAGTGGGACGGGTGTCACGAACCGACACGTAGATATAGGGGATCGGAGTGTCACGTACCGACACATGTAGGGGATCGGAGTGTCACGTTCCGACACATATAGGGGATCGGAGTGTCACGTTCCGACACATATAGGGGATCGGAGTGTCACGTTCCGACACATATAGGGGATCGGAGTGTCACGTTCCGACACATAGTAGTAGGGGATCGGGAGTAGTGTCACGTACCGACACAAGAGGAAGAAGATAATGAATCTCGAAAGATGATAATATATTTAACATAATGAACTTAATTCCCAAATGAGTATGGTAATGAGGCTTGAGCCCTCATGAATGAACTTGATGGTGTTATGGACGATTATGATACTTGTTGTTGCTACATGTTGAGTTTATAGTTGATTTATAATATTATTTGATATATATTGTTCCCTATTTTGAGTTAACCGATGATATCTACTCAGTACGTGTGGTTGTACTGACCCCCTACTTTTATGTTTCCCTTTGGTTATTTGTGTTATGCAGCAAACGTTCCGTCAACTTCAACTCAGCAGTAGATCAAGCCAGTCTTCACTCCATCGGAAATTCAGGGTGAGCTAATGCATCTAGCTTGGACTGGGTCTCCTTCTTCAAGTCTTGATTCCTTGAACTTCCGGCATGGACTAGTTTTTATTTGTTTTTAGCTTTTTAGACATTCTTAGATTAGTAGTTGAGATAGATGTTCTTGTGATGATGACTTCCAGATTTTGGGAATATTAATAATAGTTTTGAGTTATTCTTACTAATGAGTTAAGTCTTCCGCATTATTTTATGTTGATATGTCTTGAAATGTTAAGGTTAAGATGGGTTGGTTCGCTCACATCGGAGGGTAAATGTGGGTGCCAGTCGCGTCCCCGATTTGGGTCGTGACAGACTTGGTATCAGAGCATTAGGTTCATTGGTCTCATCACACAAGAACAGGTCTAGTAGAGTCTTAAGAATGGTAGGGGGACGCCTTTACTTTTCTTGGGAGGCTATAAGACTTTAGGAAAATTCCATTCTTTCATTCTTTCTTTCGTGCTATTACTTGAGTCCAATTGGTATCTAGGTGATACAAATTGGTATCTGACCATCTTCATTCTATCTCGCAGATGGTTAGAACTAGAGCAACGACCGCACCAACAGCAACAACGGAAAGACATGAAACTACTGAGCCAGCCACTGGGGCTGTGGCTCGAGGAAGAACAACGGCAAGAGGCCGTGGGAGAGGTCGTGGGAGGACGTCCTCTAGAGGGAGAGGACGAGCACCTAGTCATCTGAGGCTAGGGCAGTGACTCCTCCACCGACTGAGGAGGGGTAGCTAGAGAGGGTGAGGAAGGGAAACTGAACAAGGGCAGAATGAGGAGGAATGCCACCCCAACCTACCCCAGAGATGATCAACCAAGTACTTGCTTATCTTAGCGGTGTTGTCCGATCAGAGTCAAGCACCTCCAATGGTTTCTGCACCAACACCTCCGGTTTCAGAGATACGACATGCGGCTACTATGGCTCCCCGCATGGATGCAACATTGGGAATAGGCACATTTCCACGTCTGACTACTGGGCCTATTATGACAAACGATCAACACGAACTTTTTAGTAAGTTCTTGAAACTGAAACCTCCAGTCTTCAAGGGTGCAGAATCTGAAGATGCTTATGATTTTCTGGTTGATTGTCATGAGCTACTACACAAAATGGGGATAGTAGAGAGGTTTGGCGTCGAGTTCGTGAGCTATCAGTTCCAAGGTAACGCCAAAATGTGGTGGCGTTCACATGTTGAGTGTCAACCAACAGAGGCACCACCTATGACTTGGGAATCATTCTCTACCCTGTTTATGGAGAAGTATATCCCAAGGACTCTGAGAGATAGAAAGAGGGATGAGTTCTTGAGTTTGGAGCAAGGTAGAATGACGGTGAATGCATACGAGGCTAAATTTCGCGCACTATCCAGATATGCCACGCAACTTTGTTTTAGTCCACAAGAACGGATCCGCCGTTTTGTGAAGGGGTGAGGTCAGAATTGCGGATTTCAGCCTTACAGATAGCGGCAACAGCAACATCCTTCCAAGAGGTGGTAGACTTCGTGATTGAGGTGGAAGGAGTGAAACCGGATGACTTCACCACGACATCGACATCAAAGAGGTTCCGAAGGGGAGGAGAGTATAATGGTTCTTATTCTAGAGGACAAAACTCCGGAGGTCACTCAAACCGACCAATACAGTCTTCACTACAGACTGTAGCTGGGGGTCCACCTCAGAACGGTCAACACTACTCCGAGAGGACCTATGCCGATTCTAGAGAGTGCTATGGATGTGGGGAGATTGGACATATTAGGAGGAATTGTCCAAAACAGAGTTACAGAGCCCCAATGGCTAGAGGAAGAGTGGTGGTAATGGTAGAGGTCGTTATTCTGGAGGGCGTGGTGGCCGAGGTAATGGTGGTCACCAAAACGGCAGAGGAGAGGGTCAAAATGGAGCCACTACTACACAACATGGTAGGGGCAACGGACAAACAAATAATGGGGCTCATTGCTACGCTTTCCCTGGGAGATCTGAAGCGGAGGCGTCTGATGCTGTTATCACAGGTAATCTTTTGGTTTGTGATTGCATGGCATCTGTGTTATTTGACCCTGGCTCCACGTTTTCTTATGTATCTTCATCATTTGCTAACGGTCTAAATTACATTGTGAACTACTTGACACGCCTATTCGTGTTTCTACTCCGGTGGGTGAGTCTGTGATAGTCGAAAAAGTGTATAGGTCTTGTTTGGTGAATTTTGTGGGGAGCAACACTTATGTAGACTTGGTTATTTTAGAAATGGGTGACTTTGATATAATTCTGGGTATGACTTGGCTTTCTCCAAACTTTGCGATTTTGGATTGTAATGCTAAAACGGTGACGTTAGCCAAGCCTGGGGCAGATCCGTTAGTGTGGGAGGGTGACTACACTTCCAAACCGGTGCGTATAATCTCCTTTATTCGTGCCAGAAGATGGTTAGTAAGGGTTGTCTAGCCTTCTTGGCACATCTTAAGGATGACACTATCCAAGTACCCTCAATTGAATCAGTTTCGATAGTTCGAGAATTTTGGATGTATTCCCTGCAGATCTTCCTGGTATGCCACCAGATAGGGATATTGACTTCTGTATCGACCTTGAACCGACACACGCCCCATTTCTATACCCCCGTATAGAATGGCTCCCGCCGAATTAAGAGAGTTAAAAGCTCAACTTCAAGAGTTGTTGAGCAAGGGCTTCATTAGACCAAGTGCATCTCCTTGGGGTGCTCCGGTTTGTTTTGTAAAGAAGAAGGATGGGAGTTTTAGGATGTGCATAGACTACCGACAACTGAACAAGGTAACTATTAAGAACAAGTATCCTCTTCCTCGCATTGATGACTTGTTCGATCAGTTACAAGGTGCTTGCGTCTTCTCAAAGATTGACTTGAGATCTGGTTATCACCAATTGAAAATACGAGCAACGGATGTGCCAAAGACTGCTTTTCGAACGAGATATGGACATTACGAATTTGTGGTGATGTCCTTTGGTCTTACGAATGCCCCCGCCGCTTTCATGAGTTTGATGAATGGGATTTTTAAGCCATATTTGGATCTCTTCGTGATTGTATTTATTGATGACATATTGTATACTCAAAGAGCAAGAAGGAACATGAAGAGCATTTGAGAATGGTATTGGAAACGTTGAGGGAGAAAAAGCTTTATGCCAAGTTCTCTAAGTGTGAGTTTTGGCTAGATGCGGTGTCCTTCTTGGGGCACGTGGTTTCTAAGGATGGAGTAATGGTGGATCCATCTAAGATTGAGACAGTAAAGAATTGGGTAAGACCCACTAATGTGTCAGAGATAAGGAGTTTTGTGGGGTTAGCTAGCTACTACCGCCGATTCGTCAAGGGATTCTCTTCTATCGCTTCCCAATTGACGAACTTGACTAAGCAGAATGTTCCATTTGTATGGTCAGATGAATGTGTGAGGAAAGTTTTCAGAAGCTTAAGACTTTGTTGACTACCGCACCAATTCTTACCTTGCCAATAGAGGGTAAAGACTTCATCGTTTATTGTGATGCATCCTATTCTGGGTTGGGTGCGGTGCTAATGCAAGAGAAGAATGTGATTGCTTATGCTTCGAGGCAATTAAAGGTGCATGAACGTAACTACCCAACTCATGACTTGGAATTGGCCGCGGTAGTATTTGCACTAAAGCAATGGAGACATTACTTATATGGGGTTAAGTGTGAGGTCTACACGGACCATCGTAGTCTACAGTATGTCTTTACTCAGAAAGATTTGAACTTGAGACAGAGGAGATGGATGGAACTACTGAAGGACTACGACATCACTATCTTGTATCATCCGGGGAAGGCTAATGGTGTGGCAGATGCCTTGAGTAGAAAGGTGGGAAGCATGGGAAGTCTAGCTCATTTGCAAGCTTCTAGACGCCCATTGGCTAGAGAGGTTCAAACTCTGGCTAACGATTTGATGAGGTTGGAAATAAATGAGAAGGGAGGATTGTTGGCTAGTATGGAGTCAAGATCTTCTTTTCTTGATCAGATTAAGGGGAAACAGTTTGACGATGAGAAACTAAGGCGAATTCGAGGTAAGGTGTTGCAAGGAGAGGCTAAGGAAGCAATAATCGATGGGGAAGGTGTTTTGAGGATTAAGGGAAGAGTATGTGTACCCCGCATCGATGATTGATCACCACTATTCTGACAGAGGCCCATAGTTCCGGATATTCTATACATCCTGGTGCAACCAAGATGTATCGCGACCTAAAGCAACACTTCTGGTGGAGTAGAATGAAGCGAGATATTGTTGAGTTTGTTGCCAAGTGTCCAAATTGTCAACAAGTAAAGTATGAACACCAAAGGCCCGGAGGAACACTTCAGAGGATGCCCATTCCTGAATGGAAGTGGGAGAGAATCGCGATGGACTTCGTGGTTGGTCTTCCAAAGACATTGGGTAAGTATGACTCTATTTGGGTGATTGTTGATAGGTTAACTAAGTCTGCTCACTTCATTCCTGTCAAGGTGACCTACAATGCAGAGAAGTTAGCCAAGATCTACATCTCAGAGATCGTTCGGTTGCATGGGGTTCCACTCTCCATCATATCAGATAGAGGTACGCAGTTACTTCTAAGTTTTGGAGGACATTACATGCTGAATTAGGTACTAGGTTGGACCTTAGTACTGCATTCATCCTCAGACCGATGGACAGTCTGAGCGAACGATTCAAGTAGGAGGATATGCTTCGTGCATGTGTGATAGAGTTGGTGGCCATTGGGATAGCTTTTTACCTTGGCGGAGTTTTCATACAATAATAGCTATCACTCCAGTATTGACATGGCTCCATTTGAAGCATTGTATGGGAGGAGGTGTAGATCTCCCATTGGTTGGTTTGATGCCTTCGAGGTTAGACCTTGGGGGACTGATCTGTTGAGAGATTCATGGAGAAGGTGAAAGCTATTCAAGAAAAGCTTTTGGCTGCTCAAAGTAGACAAAAGGAGTATGCAGACCGAAAGGTTAGAGACTTGGAGTTCATGGAAGGTGAACAAGTCTTGTTGAAGGTTTCACCCATGAAAGGGGTGATGCGGTTTGGTAAAAGAGGTAAGTTGAGTCCAAGGTACATTGGACCATTTGAAGTGCTTAAAAGAATAGGGGAGGTGGCTTATGAGTTAGCCTTGCCCCCAGGACTGTCCGGAGTGCATCCGGTGTTTCATGTATCTATGTTGAAGAGATACCACGGAGATGGAAACTACATTATCCGATGGGATTCCGTTTTGTTGGATGAGAACTTGACTTATGAAGAGGAACCAGTTGCTATACTAGATAAGGAAGTTCGCAAGTTGAGATCGAGAGAGATTGCATCCATCAAAGTCAATGGAAGAATCGACCGGTTGAAGAAGCTACTTGGGAGAAGGAGACGGATATGCAAGAAAAATATCCACATCTGTTTACAGATTCAGGTACTCCTTTTCACCACTGCTTTTCTTCTTTTGATCGTTCGGGGACGAACGATGGGTAAATTGGTATCTATTGTAACGACCTGTTTAGTCGTTTTGAGCAGCAGAACAAATTCTGGAAAAACTGGCTGAAACCACGGACCCAACGACGGACCGTCACAGGCTCGACGGACCGTCGTGGGGGTTCCGTTCCATGACACTTAGAGTTTGAAAATTGGGTACTGAAAATCGACTCTCTGTAAATTGTGACGGACCTGCAGGACGTTCCGTCACATCCACGACGAACCGTCGTGAGTTTCCGTTGCAAAACACTTCAACGTTTGAGAATTTGGTTCGAGAAACGAGTTTCTGACCGCCATGACGGACGTGCAGGACGGACCGTCACAGGCGTGACGGACGTCACAGCGTCCGTGGCGACGATGGGAACTGGGCAGGACACGACGGCCTGGGTGACGGACCGTCGCACCCACGGCGGCCCGTCACAGGCTGCACAATCCCAGGCAGTTTAGGATTTCTCCCCACGTTTTAAGGTCGTTTTTTGACTATTCTTCCTTAATTAAACAGATTGAGGGGTAACATTAATAAGTCTAATTACTTAGGGGTTAAATTAGGTAACCTTAAGTTAATTAGAGGAGTTTATTGTCCTCTTTTATTCTTAATTATACATTAATTAGGGTAAAAGAAGGAGGGTTTGAATAAAACAAAAGAGAAAGAACAGAAAGAAAGGAGAAACGAATCGAGGAGAGAGAAGAATAGCAAGCTTGGGAGATTTCTTGTTGATTCCAATTCTTCGGTGGAGGTAGGTTATGGTTTTTGTATTACGATATTCGTAGTGAACTCTTGATAGTGAATAATATGTGTTGATGATTTTGTAAACCTGTCTATATGCTTAGTGTATGCTTGTATGAATATGATTATGTGATGTTGATAATACAAGCATGATGAAAACCATTGAATCCCAAATCTTGAAAGAAACTTTAATCTATGATATTAATGATAATGCCTTGGTATAAAGGAAGGCTTGAGGAATTAAAGTGATTGGGATTGTGATGTGCCTTGGTTAGAGAAGGCTTGATGAACGGATATAATGAGATTAGTGGATCGGAGTGTCACGTTCCGACACATAGAATTAGTGGATCGGAGTGTCACGTTCCGACACATAGCATTAGTGGGACGGGTGTCACGAACCGACACGTAGATATAGGGGATCGGAGTGTCACGTACCGACACATGTAGGGGATCGGAGTGTCACGTTCCGACACATATAGGGGATCGGAGTGTCACGTTCCGACACATATAGGGGATCGGAGTGTCACGTTCCGACACATATAGGGGATCGGAGTGTCACGTTCCGACACATAGTAGTAGGGGATCGGAGTGTCACGTACCGACACAAGAGGAGAAAGATAATGAATCTCGAAAGATGATAATATATTTAACATAATGAACTTAATTCCCAAATGAGTATGGTAATGAGGCTTGAGCCCTCATGAATGAACTTGATGGTGTTATGGACGATTATGATACTTGTTGTTGCTACATGTTGAGTTTATAGTTGATTTATAATATATTTGTATAATTGTTCCCTATTTTGAGTTAACCGATGATATCTACTCAGTACGTGTGGTTGTTACTGACCCCCTACTTTTATGTTTCCCTTGGGTATTTGTGTTATGCAGCAAACGTTCCGTCAACTTCAACTCAGCAGTAGATCAAGCCAGTCTTCACTCCATCGGAAATTCAGGGTGAGCTAATGCATCTAGCTTGGACTGGGTCTCCTTCTTCAAGTTTGATTCCTTGAACTTCCGGCATGGACTAGTTTTTATTTGTTTTTAGCTTTTTAGACATTCTTAGATTAGTAGTTGAGATAGATGTTCTTGTGATGATGACTTCCAGATTTTGGAATATTAATAATAGTTTTGAGTTATTTTAAATGGTTATTAAGTCTTCCGCATTATTTTATGTTGATATGTCTTGAAAGTTAAGGTTAAGATGGGTGGTTCGCTCACATCGGAGGGTAAATGTGGGGCCAGTCGCGTCCCCGATTTGGGTCGTGACATTTTTTCAGCTTGTATACTTGATTGTAAGTAAGAAATAATTGCATACCCTATCTTCTCCGAAAACCATCTCTATAAATATGAGAATCTTTCTATCTCTAACACATAATAAGGAACTTCTTTTTTCACTCCCCCTGACTTTAAAGATTTTAAAAATTAATGAAGTAAGTTCTTGTGATAGTGTAACTTTTATCAGTAGATTATGATAACCTTATTGCATATAGCGTTAATGTCCCTTATGTTATGGTACCTGTATCTACCCTTAATTATCACATAACATTTTTCAAATATGAATCTTAGATTGTTGTAAAGAAAATGCATATCCATTCAAAAATTTCATCTTTTAACGATTTAGAGTGACTTTTAATATTTCTTCTTTTTTATAAGTAAAATTTTTGATATGTTTTTGCTTTTTAAGTTTATGATTAATGTTTACCAGAATTTCAAGATATTTGTGCCTTCATTCTTATGTGTATGATAAGAATCATTGATTCACAACTCAAATGGAATTTTTCTCATAAGTATATACCATAATTCAAGATCTAGGAAGGAGGGGGCTGGTACAATTGTGCGGGTAAAGTAGGGATTGTAGTTGTTTACTGTAGTACAATATTCTAATCAGTATTAGCCTCGTGATGATTATTTCTGTCTAGTTGAAAGTGATACTCAAAATTTATATCTAGTTTATAAACTATAACTCTTCAAATTTTCAGTCATGTTTGAACTTCATAATTTGTGTTTGTAAAAAAATTACATTATATTTTCTATTGTGTTTTGCACAGATATGCCACTGAATGAGAACATCTTTTGTAGAGTTGGATGAATTTTAGTTAAAATTATATTCCATATTCATTCCAAAAGTATGTAATTGTATGTCCTCTTATTGGTTTTGCATACTTTATTTTGTAGGTCGTTTCTTCAAATGTGTAGGAAGGAAAAGTATAAATTCTACGAAAGCCACCTACGAATCATATAAAGACATACGGTCTATAGGAAGGAATTCCTAGAATTAACTTTCATTTGGAGAACTGTTAAGGCTGCGGTGGTTGATCTATGAATGAACAAGACCAGTCGTAGAATAGTCGCCGTGCTGTAGAATGGACCTGTAGAGATAGTAAAAACTTTGAGAAATTTTGGACTTGGACTTGGGTTCTACGGATTGGTCCGACGATCCATAGAAAGGACCATGACATGTAGGAAGGTTTTGTTTCACGTGCTTGGGATTTTGGCCTCGACTGTACGCCCGAACATAGACCCATATGAGAGTTTTTAATTAAGGGTGTTTTGATCTTGTCCTATCCAACTAACCCATTATTACATCATTTTGGCCATATAAATACCCCTATACCCGTGTTTACTCCTAAGACTAAGACTAAGTTCTACCACTACCTAAATTCTCCCAAAATCCCTCAAGTGTTCTTCTACAAAAATTCTCTCAAGAGCTCCAAGGTGAAGAACTAGGGTTTCAAGTTTCAAGGTCGTATCCTCTTTGCATTCTTAGGAATTTGATTATCAAGGTATGTGGAAATTCACCAATGGATTCCTTTCATCCATTTGTCCCAAAAGAATCTCAATCTCCAATTTAATTTTACTCTATTCTCTTAGGGTTTCATGTGATTCTCCATGGGTTCAATTCATTGTAATTCAATTTCTTATATTCAATCTTATTACGCATGATTTGACTCATATGGGTTTCAATTCATTTAATACGGACCCATACCTATGCCTATTTTATTAATATTAATTATGCTTATGAACTTATAAATTATGATTATGAAAGTTATGTATATTTTATCAAAAGGATGATCTATGAACTATGGATTCTTTGAGATAAGTATCAAGAAATTGTGAAAGTTTTTACCATGTATGAATGAAATCATGATTTAGATGATTAGAAAGGTAAGTGTCTATTATCAAGAACTTTATGAAATCATGATTTGAAATGAGATACTCTAATATAAACTTATGGTTGGATTTGTAGTCTTAATTGTGCCTTTCCACGTATTTTGATATAAGTATGAATATGTATTTTCGGATAGAACATTGAGATTGAGGCTCTCCCATTAGTAGAGGTAAAGTCTTTAGAAGAGATCTTCTTGTCCCTTAACTATGTGCCCTTATAGATTGTCTTAAATGACCAAAGATAGTGAATACACATTAGAAAAGAATGAATATGACGTAATTTTACCTTGGCAGGCAGATTCCCCTTTCAAGTGTGAGGGTCATATATGATTTCATGTTATAGCTCAAATAGTCTTATTATCGGTTAAAGGTAAATATCCAATAAATGAACTATGTTTCTTCAATTGGTTTTATGAAATCTTCTCAAATGGGTTTAAGTATGCATTAACTTCGTATATGATTTATGATTTCTTTAGAAAGGCTTTTATCACATTTTACTTGGTTTGGCATATCATGTTAAATTCATTTTGTTATCATGCTTTACATTTCTATGAATTCCCCCATGCTTAGTACATTCACAGTACTAATGCATATTTGTGTCAATATTATCTCATAATATAGGTTCTAACACTCCTCCTCCCGCTTGTGGTTATCTTAGATTGCTTTGGTAGTACATTGGATTAGTGAGTCCTCATGCATCCGAGGAAAAGATCATCGATATTTTATTTATTGTATTGTCTTTTCATTTCACATTTGTATGTAGTGTATGAGTTACGTCCCAACCACTTTTATGATGTTAGGAAGGTGTAGGTCAGACTTACTAGTATTCCATACTTATGTTCAGAATTCCTTTATGATATGAAATTTATGTTGCCTATTCTCTCTCGATGTATTTCTTTTACGTCATGCTTCTGTCATGTGGCTTGTTTAGGGTTTCTTGGGATCCTATTCACCATGTCATGTCTAGGATGTATTTTGTATCATGACTAAATCCTTCAATAGGAACTACCAAACATACACAATGCCAGTCTGAATCTTTATAATGACCCTTCTAGTCATTTTCTCCTTTTTGCATTGTTTTCAGCGTTTGGAGCATTTCTATGGAAACCCCAACTACTCTATGACTTGATAAGATGGAAAATTCAGTCACTTTTCATTCATTTGGATTTGTGCAAGTTTCCATGTTGGAGCTTCTAAAACTTCCATAGTTGATTTTGATTAATATTTCAGGAAGATGGCCTCATAATACAATTTTGACAGTTCTATTAGCTTTGGATTTCCGAATTTTATTCAGAATGACCAGTGGTGAAAAATCTTGAGTCATTATAGCACCTACCATAACTCACCATTAGGTAAGACAACTTGTAGCCCGTAATAACTAGTAACAAACTTACTGGGTAGAAATAACAACCAACAAGCAGAAAGGAAATAACAAGAAGCCACATAATGAAAACAGTAACGGAAATCCTAACTAAGAATCACATGAGCGAAGGTAACAATGAATAGAAAAATAAATAGCACACTAAAACCTAACTGAACCCCATAAGCCCAAACGGTACACTCGTCGCAATTTAAAGTAAATAACCAAAACGAACCCCTATAAGTCTGATGGATACGCAGAAGAGCTAAGGAACTATTAGATAAGACTAAGATAACATCCATAACTACCACGAACCTCCATGGAATCAAACCATAGCAATGGCAACCCATGAACCAAACAATCATTAAGTCAGGATTCAAACCCAACTAATAGAGTTATGACCATATTCGAACTAAGTCTAAAAGATAAGTTAGCGCATCGAAGCCAGACTAAGAATTTTTGCTAAGGTCTTAAATGCGACTAATATATGGTGTTCTAAGGACTCTAACCCATCTAATATAAGGTGTGTCGAGGCCTTGAACTCGCTAAAAGAGAGTACTCGAGGTCGTTGAACCTAATATAAAAAGAAACCACACTAACCTCGAACTGTGAAAAGATGACTTTAAAAACACCAAATTCCTTTTGCTTACCCCAAACCAGTCCATATCACATAGAAAAACCACTTCTAGCATCACTAAATACCCAGAACAACTCCAAATCCAAATCTTGACCGAAACAACCTGATAGAGCCAGAAATAACCCACAAACACGTCCGTATCGCTCCTAATGGTAAACTATATATGAAAAGGATCATAAAAGTTGAGATTTCACCTAGATAAGGATCACACTATAAGACTCAAGTCTTCTATTTCATTCTACATGGAGCTAAGTTGCCTAAAGTGACATCAGAACAATCCAAAGGCCTAACGACTATAAAATGAAGGTCTAAGGCAATCACTAGTCTAATCCTAGTCTAAGGCCAATAAAAGATATCAATGCTCACAATCAGCTATGAAATAATCTACGAATTGATAAACATAATGTAAGTCATGATCACTTAACAAGAATAGGCACACTAGAATACTTAAAATAACCCAAAAAAGTACCTAAGGCATGATTTCTTATAAATAAGTATGATCAACCAACCCAATCCCAGTAATTCAAAATGAATTTACATTCATAAGATCAATCTAAGGACTAAGAAGCAAAAGCCTACCTTAATGCAGACCATGCATTCTCCAAAATCACAATTCTACAGCTTTCTCTTTCCGAACGACCTACAATTACTGCCATGCTATCAAAAACAAGATCACAGCATCAAAATAGATGTTTTGACTGCAAAATAAAAACAACTTGAAATGGACCTAAAATTAAATAAAAATAAGAATGTGGACCGGTGTTGAGAATCTCGAAATTGATTCCATCAATAAGTCCTAACTTTCTTACTAAGCTTGTTTCCCAAAATGCAAACAAATCAATGCTTGTAAAAGTCGGAAACAATACAAGCGAAAAATCAACACAAAGAACACCAGTAATGGATCTCAATAGTTCCTTTAGGTTAAAATATACCTAAAAACATGCTTCCTTACTTCTCCAAAAACATCAAAATGGAGCCACACAGAGTCTGGTGGTTCATTATTGCTTAATTAAATGACATTTCTAAGATTATAAATCATTCATTATTGCTTAATTAAATGACATTTATAAGATTATAAATCATAGTAAATCCAAGTAAATATGCTTACGATAACCCAAATATTATGAAAGTTAACCTGAAAGGGTGACATGAATACCTTTAGACTTAAACAAATGTATTAAATAGGTGGAAGATATGAGTTTTACTTTCATGATTCAAGTGAACTAACTTGACTTTTATATAAGAAACGCATTACATAATTGATTCCTTAAAGGCGAAGGGAGTTTTAGCATCACATACCTTGAATGATTTTTTAGCTAATCATGACACCAAACATTCCAAACAAATCAACGTACGAGGGTGTAGTCTTTCACATAACCAACCACTAGATTCTGACATTCAATTAGGATCAATCAGTTCAACACAATTAACTACAAAATAATATACACATGTTCATCAATAATCCTTAGAATCCTCAATAATTCCTTTCAATATTTACCACATATACCCAAAACTAATCCAATTTTCAATTATCATCCAAAGTGATTACGACCGATACCCCTCAAGGGCTAAAGGTCTTGTTCCTAGAACTCTAACACTGATCATATCTATGACTCAAAAATCATATAGGATCACTAACTCTTTAGTTGATCCATATCTTATGGAAGCTCCACCGCTTCACTGATATTGGCCAACCACCCTAAACTTTGTACTCTAATCTCTCTCGTTGTTTCACGATGATGTTATTCCTCCTCTAATTCCTAAGCATGTTCCATAATCCTTGCTATATCCAAATCTCTATTCAGGGCAACAACCGACAAAATAACCTTCAAAAAATCCACGAGGCCACCTTCAATGTGATTAATCCTTAATGTTTGGGTATTAAACAATCTAGAGACATAAAATACAGTTGTGTAAATCGTATGCCATACTCTCTAAAACTAAGATAACACTGCTTTAGATTAGAAATTCATCTACCAATGCTTCTCTAAGCTATACCGGCAAAAACTGATCTATGAAGGACTTTGAAAAGTCTACCCTAACCAATGGAAAGCATTTGGTCCCCTTGAAGATTCCCACATCTCATTCAATAATCACATCTTTCAAGTGATAAGAACTCAGTTCTATAACATACATCCTTGATAATGCATCACCTTAAATATTTTATGAGTCTCTTCAATGATATCTTGAGGATCTTCGGCAAGGTTGTAGCCAATAAATACTGACTAATTCATATGAACGAAATCAAAAAATCCTAAATTTAGTTTCCTCTCTCTAAGCAGCATCAGGTACCTCTACACTCTATCACTGAGCTTTAGCAATTATCAACTGAGTGAATGATTGTATAAATCTTCCCTTATTGTGCTTTAAAGCACCCATTGGTGGTATAGGAACTACTAATAGCACTATTGGAGGTGTGGAACTCATGTATGTCCTTTTGTCCTAAGCACCTGAGGCATTAAAATCATTAGACTCGGCAACCTTTCTTGAGCCCTAGTCTGATCAACTGATACTCGAGACCGCTCTATGGTGTCTACCTCTAGAGGGGTTCTAATGGCAGCCACCTAGACTACTTTATCCTTATCTATAACAAACATGATATGTATCACAAATAAGTAAAATATGAGTGAGAAATAACTCTCTATGACTTAGCTCTATTGCTCGATCTAGATTAATTTACTAAATGCCCTTGAAATCCCATAATTGTAAATGTGGATTGAAATACATTAATAAGTAAAGTCTTACTTGATCTAGCTTCATAAACTCCCTAGGATTGTTGAACCTAGACTGTGATACCAAGTTTGTCATACCCCAAAACGCAAGGTGGATAAAAATCGTCTGCACACATTATCTACAAATAAGCTAGATATGTATGAAGTTATAAACTAATAAGCAGGCAGAATAAACAATACATGCTAAATATACAAGTTATAGAGTTATCTATCTATTTAGAATGTATTGGGCATTCTACGTTAAAGGCCAAGGGAGTATTAGCTTTAGATACCTTGAATAATTTTTTTGCTAATGATAATATCACAAATCAACGTACGAGGGTGTAGTCTTCAACATCACAATCCACTAGATTCCATTACTCAATTACAATCGGTCAATCCAACATAGTTAACTACAAAATAATATATGCATGATCATCAATAACTCGTAGGTTCATCAATAGATCATTCCAATATTTTCCACTTATACCCAAACTACTTGATCTGATATATAATAATCATTCGAAGTGAACTCCTTTTCTCAAAATTACAAGGTTTAGTCTTACTTTTGCTCATAAGTAGAAACACCAAAAAAATTCCATTTTATCAAAAATTCACTATTTATTTTCTTCCCTTTCCAAGAACCCTAAATCATCATAAAACCCATTCTGGAATCTAGTGCAACAATTCCAATTAAATGACGATTTCAGTTTACACCACATCACAAATAAGTAATCAAAATTATATTCAAGTCTGGGTTAGAGAATTTACCTATTTCAAATCAACTCAACTTGATTTTTTGATGAATTTATGAAACTATTGAATGAAGATGGCTGCTTATATAAGCCGTCGTTTCCCATAAGCTTTCTTGTTTATGAGAATTAATCATTTGTAAGTAAAATCACCAGTTTGCTATAGTTGTTGAAGCGCGGCGGCAGAAATTACTTTGTGGTTTTGAATAACCTAAACATTCTATAGAAAGAATTGAAGGGTCACTCCACTAATCCACATGTCAATTAAAGACTAATCTAAAATAAATATGGTCACTTTACCCTTGTATATAGTATATATATATATATATATATAATATATATATATATATAATATATATATATATATCTATATATATATATATATATATATATATGTATGTATATATATATATGTATGTATATATATATATATATATATTATATATATATACACACACACACATATGATCACTTAAATTTAAAGGATATAAATATTATGTGAATACTTCATATGTTTTATTTAACTTGGTAGCGAATAGAATTTCATTGCCCTTTTCGAATATTATTTGCAAATCTTCAAAGAAAATTCTTTAAAACGAAGAATTATGGCACTTTCAAAAATCTTTAACTTGTTATATAGTCCACGTAACCCTTTATATTGTAATGGATATATATTCACTTAGTAATAAACATAATTCAAACTCCGAGAAGCTACCACGCCTCTACGAACACGACACATGCCTCACAAACACAAAACCAATATCATTGGTCACCTGAAATGTGGACTGGAGCTTGCAAATGCAAATAGGAAATGTGACTGCATGAGTTGATGCATATTGACTAGTTTTTGCTCACTTAAATCTTTGAGGGGTGCTTAAGAATTCATCGGACCCCATGCATGAAAGAGAAGTATGACATCCTATCAAATTCAGTATTTTGGACTCAATGATGATGTCAAAACTTCCAACCGAGGTCGCATCGACAAAAAATAACGCTCAAAATCTATTTGAAGACAATTTCAAATGGGGGCTTGGAATAAGGTTAGAAGCCTTAGGATCCACACCAAAGGTCCTTCTATACCAAACTCGGCGTTCTAAAGCAAAAATATCGTTAGAATTACATTCTTCAGTCGTCTTCTTGAACTTTCAAGCAAAATCAACCATTTAGATTTTCAAGATCTCTAAAACATGAAAACTTGCAAAAAGTTTGTTGGACAACGACATGAACTTACTATCAATATAATAAAGTAATAAATGACTCGGGCCACTATAGGGACCCTACAAACACCAAAAACATTATAGAAAGGATAAAATTATCTAAAAGGGTCATTAAAACATACATGTACCTTAGAAATACTCTAACTCACTTCGTACGTGTAACAACCGGTTCCTGTCATTATAGAAAAGCCAATGGGGGAAATTTATTGGTCAGAAAACTTTTTGGTAGTAACTTGAAATTTCCCAACCTAGTCAAAATTTAGATAATATCATAATTGATAAGGTCTAGGGAAATGTGGTAGGAATTTGGTGATTAAATTCTGATTTTGATCAGATGAGTAGATAGCTAAAATTGTAAGGAAGTCGTACAACTTTACGAAATTGAATTTAGGCGAATAGAACTCCTGAAACTGATCTTAGCGTGAACTGGTAGTTTCTGCTGTCATTGGTTGAAGGTGTGTTGTGGAATGTGTTTTGGAATTCCTTATTAACTTTATGTTCTCGTGCAAGCTGCTAAGGCAGATTTATTCCAGCCAGAGCAGGGCCGTTGTGGCAGGATGTGTGTCGCCATAGCAGGACAGTCGCAAATTAACTCGAAAATAAACTCCAAAAATGTTTTATTCTGCAATTTAAACATGAGGAAATAAGAGACAACCCCAGGTGTTTCTTGAAATTCTTTCACCATTCTTGAGGCTAAGTTTAAGGTATTAACTCATTGAATCTGTTTTTTAATCTGTAGATTGTAATTTGATGGGTAATTATCGACAGGGAAGAGTTTTGATTTGGAATTCATTGTCAAAAATCCCTAACTGGGACTTTTGGATCATGGTTTGATCTGGGGTTAATAGAATTGTTTGTAATTCATATAGTTAGTTATTGTTTATTGATTCTCGTGTTATATATATTGTTTATAGACCAAGAACAAGCGAACGAACCTAGAAAGGGAAAATCAAGTTTCTTAGGGGATTCAAGATTCTTTCGAGATAGGTGATGGTTGTGATTTCATGTTGGGTGATGTTTGTTTGTTCTTGCTTCATTATAATATGTGAATGTTGCATGATTGATCACACTAGCTATAAATGAGGATAGGTGAATGATGAATGCCATGAATCATGACTTGATTGTATGATTTTGAAAATATACTTGTCATTGTGATTATGGCTTGTTGAATGGATCAAGTGTTTCATTTGGACACACTAACTAGGATCCATTTCCACGTTTTGGAATAAACATGGTATCATTTGCCATGTTTTGGCATAAACATTAGATTGGGTACCACGTAACGGTACGCTAACAGTTTGGCTATGGGTTCCATGAGAGGACCATTGGCATGATGTAGCTATGGGTCTTGAGAAATGTTAAAACTATTCGTTGTTTGTAAATGATGTGGATATTGTATATGTTCGGTGTATGCATGTTATTATTGTGTTGTAATAAATTATATATGTTGCACTTAGTGGGATATCCGCATGATCCTACCAGTACACTGTGGTTGTATACTGATACAACACTTGCTCTTTTTTTGTTGAGTCATGTCATCTTCAGCGATTATTGATGTACCGTAGTTTCACGGTTATTTTAATGATTTTTCCTTAAGTTTAGTATGTCTAGGTCCTTCTTGTAGTAATTTTAATGTATTGTTATCTGTGTTTTGTAGGAAATTCGTCCAAAGCAAAAATGCAGAAATCAGTAGAGAAGTTACCCACAAAGCCATCGATGGCATGTCGTCCCATCGATGGACTGTAGGTGGTGATCGTTGGCTGGAGGTTCAAGAATCTAGAAGCAACTCGGGGAATTCTTACTAAGTGTGAGGCTACCAAAGGATTGACGGTCTGTCGACTAATTGACAAACCGTCCTGGAAAATCGTTGATGAGATCTGAGATTGCTCCAGTAATCGATGTTGAAGAAAAGTTTAAGAATGGAACAGTGGAGGCATTGATCGACCGTAAGTTAATCGATGTACCGTGCTGGTGGTCCCTATATTTTATGAGAGAAGATTCGATATGCAGGCTTTGAAAAGATGCTAAGTATGGACCGACGGAGGCAGTCGACGGTCCGTCGTTTGATCGACGGACCGTTTGTGGGGTCGTCGATTGAAACAACATTTTTCAGACAAACTTTCCTTAATTGCTTTTTATTTATTTTAGGAAAATATTTTTATAAATAGGGTGTAAAACCTCATTTTTGGGGTTGGATTCAGTGTCCTTCTTGGGGCACGTGGTTTCTAAGGATGGAGTGATGGTGGATCCATCTAAGATTGAAGCAGTGAAGAATTGGAAGAGATCTACAAATGTTACAGAGATAGGAGCTTTGTTGGTTTAGCTAGCTACTACCACCGATTTGTTAAGGGGTTCTCTTCTATTGCTTCCCAATTGACAAGCTTGACTAAGCAGAATGTACCATTTGTATGGTCGGACGAGTGCAAAGAAAGCTTTCAGAAGCTCAAGACCTTGTTGACTACTTCACCAATTCTTACCTTGCCAGTGGAAGGCAAGAATTTCATTGTTTATTGTGATGCATCCTATTCGGGTTCGGGTGCAGTGCTAATGCAAGAAAAGAATGTAATTGCTTATGCTTCAAGGCAATTAAAGGTGCATGAACATAATTACCCGACCCATGATTTGGAGTTGGCCGCGGTAGTATTTGTATTAAAGCAATGGAGGCACTATTTATATGGGGTTAAGTGTGAGGTCTATACGGATCATCGTAGCCTACAATATGTTTTTACTCAAAAGGATTTGAACTTGAGACAGAGGAGATGGATGGAACTACTGAAGGACTACGATATCACAATCTTGTATCATCCGGGAAAAGCTAATGTTGTGGCAGATGCTTTAAGTAGAAAGGCAGGAAGCATGGGAAGTCTAGCTCACTTGCAAGTTTCTAGACGCCCATTGGCTAGAAAAGTTCAGATTCTGGCTAATGACTTTATGAGGTTAGAGGTAAATGAGAAGGGAGGATTTTTGGCTTGCGTGGAGTCAAGATCTTCCTTCCTTGACAAGATTAAGGGAAAGCAGTTTAATGATGAGAAATTGATCCTGATCCGAGATAAAGTGTTGCGAGGAGAGGCTAAGGAAGCAAAAATCGATGAGGAAGGTGTGTTGATGATTAAGGGAAGGGTATGTGTACCCCGTGTTGATGATTCTGACAGAGGCTCATAGTTTAAGGTATTCTATACATCCTGGTGCAACCAAGATGTATCGTGACCTAAAGCAACACTTTTGGTGGAGTAGAATGAAGCGTGATATTGTTGATTTTATTGCCAAATGTCCAAACTGTTAGCAAGTGAAATATGAACACCAGAGGCCTGGAGGAACCCTTCAGAGAATGCCCATTCCTGAATGGAAGTGGGAAAGAATTGCGATGGACTTTGTGGTTGGTCTTCCAAAGACAATGGGTAAGTATGACTCCATTTGGGTGATTGTTGATAGGTTAACTAAGTCTGCTCACTTCATTCCGGTCAAGGTGACTTATAATGCAGAGAAGTTAGCCAAACTTTACATCTCGAAAGTTGTTCGGTTGCATGGAGTTCCACTCTCCATTATATCAGATAGAGGTACGCAGTTTACTTCTAAGTTTTGGAGAACATTGCATGCGGAATTAGGTACTAGGTTGGACCTTACTACCGCATTTCACCCTTAGACCGATGGTCAGTCTGAACGAATGATTCAAGTGTTGGAGGATATGCTTCGTGCATGTGTGATAGAATTTGGTGGCCATTGGGATAGCTTCTTACCTTTAGCAGAATTCTCCTACAACAATAGCTATCACTCAAGCATTGTTATGGCCCCATTCGAAGCATTGTATGGGAGAAGATGTAGGTCTCCCATTGGTTGGTTTGATGCATTTGAGGTTAGACCTTGGGGTACTGATCTGTTGAGGGATTCAATAAAGAAGGTGAAATCTATTCAAGAAAAGCTTTTAGCGGCTCAAAGTAGGCAAAAGGAATATGCGGATCGAAAGTTAGAGACTTGGAGTTCATGGAGGGTGAACAAGTCTTGATGAAGGTTTCACCCATGAAAGGGGTGATGCGGTTTGGTAAGCGAGGTAAGCT